>JAQZBX010042155.1:0-22106 GCA_029593785.1 Cabassous unicinctus | reverse complement strand
AAAAAAACTTCCAAAATTTAATGGAAGACATGAATATGCACAAAGAAGCCCAGTGAACTCCAAACAGGATACTCTGAAAGAAAACCATGCCCAGACACATGGCAGTCAAACTTTCAAATGCCAAGGACTGGAGATAGTTCTGAAAGCTACAGGAGAGAAGCAATATGTTTATAAAAGGTAGTTTCAGTGATTTTAAGTGCAAATTTCTCATCAGAGCCCATTGAGGCAAAAAAAAAAAAAAAACCAGTGGCATACAATATTTAATATGCTGGGGAAAAAAACATGGAACAACCAAAAATTTTATATACAGTGAGACTTCCTTTCAAAAATGAAGCAGAGATTAAGATGTTCTCAGATAAACAGAAGCTCAGGAAGTTAGTAACCATTACACCACCTCCTGTCCTGTAAGCAATGCTAATGGGAGTTCTTCAGACTGAAAGGAGAGGACACTAGATGGTGGGTTTAAAGGCGTAAAGACAGACCTCTCCAGTAAAAGTAACCATATGAGTACTTAACAAATGCCAGTATTATTTTATCTTTGATATGTAACTCCACATTTTATTTCCTACAGGTTGTAAAATGCAAATGCATAAGAAATAATGATAAGTCTATGGTTTTGGACATAAAATGTATAAAGATATAATTTGTAACAAGTACCAAAAAAAGTAGAGGGATGGAGGAGTACAGGAACCAGTGTATAAGTATGCTATTGGAGTGCTACCTTGGTTTAAATCAGATGTGATTGTTATAGATTTAGGATGTTAATTTAAGTCCCATGATAACCCCAAAGAAAATACATGAAAAATATATACAGAAAGAAATGAGAAGGAACTCGAAATGAATGATGCAAAACAAAACAAAAATTCAAATATATTTGAAAGTAGGCTTTAACAGAAGAATTAAGGGACAAAAATAAAGATATAAGACCAAATGGCAGAGGGAAGTCCTGCTTTATTAGTACTTAACTTAAATGTATAAGGATTAAATTCTCCAGGCAAAAGGCAGAAATTTGCAAAATGAATCAAAAAGCGTGACTCAACTATATATGCTGTTTACAAGAGAGACACCTTAAATTCTAAGACACGGGTAGGTTAAAATCGAAAGGATGAAGAAAACAGTATTTCATGCCAATAACAATTGAAGGAGAGCTGAGATAGCTATACTAATATCAGATAAAATGGACTGTAAATCAAAAACTGTTACGAAGGACACAGGCCACTATTTACTGATGAAGGGGTCAGTTCAACAAGACATAAATATATATGTACCTAATGGTAGAGCCCCAAAATGTATGAAGCAAATATTGATAGAACTGAAGGGAGATATAGACTGTCTACATTAATAATAGGTAACTTCAATATACCACTTTAATAATGAATAGAATATCTAAATAAAAGATCAATAAGGAAATAGAAGACTTAAATGATACTATAAACTAGCTAGGAATAACACATTCTTCTCTAGTGCAAATGGACCACTGTTCAGGATAGACCATGTTAGTTCACAAAACAAGCCTGAATAAATTTAAAAATACTGAAATCATATAGTGTATCTTTTCTGACCACAATAGAATAAAGCCAGTAATAGAGAACTGGAAATTTCACAAATGTGTAAATAAACAGCACACTCTAAAACAACCAACAGGTCAAAGAAGAAATCATAAAGGGAATTGTGAAATATGTTGAGGCAAAGGAAAACAAAAACACAATATGCAACACTCATGTGATAAAGCAAAGGCAGTGATGAGAGGGGGAAATATAGACTTAAATGCTAGAATAAGAACAAACTAAACCCATAATAAGCAGAAGGAAGGAAATAAAGATTAGAGTGAAGGTAAATGAAATTGAGAATTAAAAAAAAAATAGAATCAACAAAGCCAAATGTTGTTTCTATGTAAAGGTCAATAAAATCAACAAACCTTTAGTGAGACAGGTAAAAAAGAGAGGATACAAATAATTACAATCAGAAATGAAAGGGAGGACATTACTACTGACCATACACCAACAAATTAGATTGCCTAAATGAAATGGACAAATTCCTATGAACATACAAACTGACTCAAGAAGAAATAGATTTCAGTAGATCAATAGCAAGTAAAGAGGTTGAATCAGTAATCAAAAACCACCTAACAAAAGAAAGCTCAGGACCAAATAGCTTCACTGGTGAGGTTTACTCAACTTACCAAGAATAATTAACACCAATCCTGATACTCTTTCCAAAATTTGAAGAGTCGGGCACACTCCCTAACTCATTCTATGAGGCCAACATCACTCTAATACCAAGCCACAAGAATACTACAGACCAATATCCCTTATGAATTTAGAAGCAAGAAATCTTAAACAAAATACTAGTAAACTGAATCCAACAGGACATTAAAAGACTTATACACCATGATCAGGTGAGATTTATCCCAGGTGTACAAGGGCAGTTCAACATAAGAAAATCAATGTAATACACCATATTAACACAATGAAGGCAAAAACACATGGTCGTCTCCATTGATGCAGAAGAGGCATTTGACAAAGTCCAGCACCTATTCTTGATAAAAACACACAGAAACCTAAGAATAGAGGGAAACTTCCTCAGTATGATAAAGGGTGTGTATGAATAATCTGCAGCTAACATCATACTCAATGGTGAAAGCCTGAAAGCATTCCGCCTAAGATTAGGAACAAGACAAGGATGCCTACTGCCACTACTGTTATTCAACATTGTATTAGCCAGAGCAGTTAAGCAACAAAGAGATTAAAAAGACATCCAGGGAGCAGGCATAGTTCAGTGGTTGAGTGGCTGCTTCACATGTACGAAGTCCCAGGTTCAATATCTGGTACCTCCTTAAAGGAAAAAAAAAAAAAAAAAGCAAGCATCCACACTGGAAAGGAAGAAGAAAGACCTTCTGTATTTGTAAATGACATGACCATTATATAAAGTCCTGAAAAGTCAACAACAAAGCTACTAAAGCTAATAAACGAATTCAACAAAGTGGTGGGGTATAAGAGCAACATGCAAAAATCAGTAGTTTCTTTTTATTTATTTATTTATCCCCCCCTTGCTGCTTGTGTTTTGCTGTGTCCATTTGCTGTGTGTTTTTTCCGTGTCTGCTTATCTCCCCCTTGCTGTGAGGTCTTGCTGCATTAGCCCACCACACCGCACAGGCCGGCCTGCCCTCACAAGGAGGCCCCGGGAATCGAACCCGGGGCCTCCCATATGGTAAACAGGAGCTCTATCGATTGAGCCACACCCGCTTCCCAGTAGTTTCTATATTCTAGTAGTGAACAATCTGAAGAGGAAATCAAGGGGAAAAATTCATTTATAATAGTTACTAAAATAATCAGATGCATGGAATAAATTTAACCAAGGATGTATAGGACTTGTACATGGAAAACTATAATCATTGCTAGAAGAAATCAAAGAATGCCAAAATAAATGGAAGGATATTCAGTATCCATGGATTGGAAGGCTAAATATTGTTAAGATGTCAATGCTACCCAGAGCAATTTACACATTCAACAGAGTTTAATCAAAATTCTAACAGCCTTCTTTGCAGAAATGGAAAAGCCAGTCAAATTTATATGGAAGGTAAGGGGTCCTGAAAACCTGAAGCCATCATGAAAAAGGAGAATGAAGTTGGTGGGTTCACACTTGCCAGTCTTAAAATGTATTACAAAGCCACAGTAATCAGAGCAGCATGGTACTGGCACAAGGACAGAACATGTAGACTAACAGAACAGAATCAAGAGCTTAGAAATTTTTGACAACGTGGCAACAACCACTCAATTGGGAAAGAACAGACAAATGGTGCTGGGAAAACTGGATCTCCGTTTGTAAAAAAAAAAAAAGAAAAAAAAAAAGATCCCTACCTCATACAACATACAAAACTCAACTCTAAATGGATCAAAGACATAAATAACTCTAAATGGATCAAAGACATAAATATCTATATGTAAACATAGGGAAGCATCTTCAGGACCTTGTATTAGGCAACGGTTTCTCAGACTTTACACCAAAAATGCAAGCAAGAGAAAAAAAATTAAACTGACTTCATCAAAATTTAAAGACTTCTTTGTATCAAAGGACTACCTCATGAAAGTAAAAAAAGAACAAAAAAAATACAGAATGGTTGAAAATATTTGGAAACCACATATCTTATAAGGATTTAATATCCAGAATAAATAAAATCCTACAACTCAACCAAAAAGCATAAAATCCAATTTAAAAATGGGCAAAAGACTAGTAGACTTTTTTGCAAAGAAGATATATTCAAATGGCCAAAAACTACATCATTAGCTATTATGGAAATGCAAATTGAAACAACAAGGAGATACCATTTCACGCCCACTAGAATGGCTACTATTTAAAAAAATGTAAAATTACAGGTGTTAGAGAAGCTGTGGGGAAATAGGAATATGCATCCATCATTGGTGGGAATGTCACATAGTACAGCTGCTGTGGAAGACAGTTTGGCAGTTCCTCAGAAGGTTAAGTATAGAATTATAATATGACCCAGCAATACCCAAAAGAATTGAAAGCAGGGAATCAGATCTATTTGCACACTGATGTTCATAGTGACATTATTCACAATTGCCAAAAGATGGAAGCAACCAAAGTGTACATCAGTGAATGGAAAAGCAAAATGAGGTGTATGTGTGAGCACACACACAGTGGAATATCATTCAGCTATAAGAAGGAATCAAGTTCTGATACATGCAACTACATGAACATTTAAGAGAGGGCATATACTAAAGTACAAATAGTGTGTGATCTCAATGTAATGAAATAAATAGAATAAGTAAATTCAGTGTAAGGACTAGAATACAATTTACCAGGGGTTGAAGTAGGGGCAGATAATGGGGAGTTAATGTTTAATTGTTACAGAGCTTCTGTTTAGGTAGATGGAAGAGTTTTGTTAATGGATGGTGTAGCACGACATTGTGACTGTAATTAACCCATTTCTGAATTATACACTTGAATGTGGTTAAAAGGTGAAATTTTAGCATGTTATGTATATTACTAGATAAAAATGTTAATAACCATAGGACTATACCAATCAAACAGTGAAACCTAATGTAAACTTTGGAGTATAGTTAATATAAGAATATTCTCTCCTCAACTGTAACAAATGTGCCATGCCAATGCAAAGTGTTAATAAGGGGGACAGGGTATAAATACAGGAACTCTATTTTTTGCTTTTTCTATAAACCTACAACTTCTCTATTTAAAAATAGATACAAAAATAAGGAAAAGAAAGTCTACAAAAGGTTAGTGTAATTTTTTAAATGCAGTCAGGAATTTTAAATATTTATTGGAATAAAAAACTTAATGGTTATCCAGCAGATTAGACACAGTTGAAATGAGAGTCTCTGAACTAGAAGATCTGTCAAATTCACCCAGAATGGGATACAGAGATAGACAAATTGATAGAAAAGAGGAAAGAGCAGTCAAAAGTAGTGGAAAATAGAATGAGAGACTATAATATATATTTATATATATGTATATTTAACTGTAGGTCCAAAAGAAATGGTATATCATGGGAGAAGAGTAACCTTTGGTTTATGTATTTTTTGCACACCCCTGCATCTAATCCATCAGCATGGTATACCATCTCAAGCTCCAAAATATATTCCAAGTCTGACCACCTTTCTCTGTATTCACTGCTAACAGCATAGTTCACAGCACTAATTTGGCCCTCCAAATCTAAACTCCTTACCATGGTCTACAAGCCTTACAAGTTCTGGCCTATGCCCATTTCTCATTTTATTTGTTGTCATATGCCACCATATTAAGTCTACCCTCCTTTCTATACCTGAACATAAACCAAATTTGTTTTCATCTTGGTTTTAGTTCGTGTATAGCTAGGTGAATGGTATCATGGGGAGTGATGGGGAAGATTGAAAAGGGAGCAAACTTGGGAACTGGAGAGTAGAAAATCAAGAATTTACTTTTGGTCATGTCAAGTTTGAGATGCCTTTTACATATCAAAGTAGTGGTGTTGAGTAGTCAGGTAGATACAGAAGTCTTAATCTCAAGGGAAAGGTCAAGACTGGAGATAGAAATTTAGAAGATAGTATTTTAAGCCGTGGAATATATTTCTATAATGGAATACTATACATTAGTGAAAAATAATGAATAGCTAATAAAACCACGGCTGCATCTCAAAGCAACAGTGAGTAAAAGAAGAAAATAAAACATATAATTTGATAAAGTGTGGTGAATACATACAATGGAATATTATTCAGCTATTAAAAGTGACATTTTTATATATGATGCATGGATTAATCTTGAAAACATGCTAAGTGACATAAGCCAGACATGATTCCACTTAAATGATGTATCTAGAATAAGAAAATTCATAGACACACAAAGTAGATTAGAGGTTACCAAGGTCTGGGGGGAGGTAGGGAGAATATTGTTGAATGGGTACAGAGTTTCTGTTATGAGTGATGAAAAAAATTTTGAAATGGATGATGTTGATGGTAGCATAACACTGTAAATATAATTAATGCCACTAAAGTGTACACTTAAAATGGTTAAAATGAGATATTTCATGTTATATATATGTTACCACAGTCAGATAATATATTTATAAAAAAAAACCTCAAAACTATATTTTTAGTCCATTTAGATAAAGATAAAAACAGGTAAAAACAAAACCTTATGGATATAAAAATGCAATCATACAAATGTATGGTTTAACTATTTTTTTTAACAGTTATATGGGTAAACTCTAAAAATAATGGAATGAATAATATATTTCAGGAGCCTGGTTCACATGAAGCAGGGAGGAGCATGTGGAGGTCTCAGGCATTGGTAGTGTTCTGTTTCATAAGCTGTGAGTGGTAGATACGTGATTGTTATTTATTATTTATTTTTTAAATTATTACTCAATGTGTATGTTACATAATTTTGTATGTATATTTCACATTTAAAAATAAAAAATTAAGTCACAGTCATATGCACATTTAATGAGCATTTCCTACTTTGTGCCAAACACAATGTTAAAAGCTAAAACCTGTGAGGAAGGAGGATATCAAAGCCAACACCTGGTATAGTTAGATTAAATTCATGAAAAGAGAAGCCTTTCAAAGAAAAGGTACTAGAAATAAAGAGGGATATCTCATAACGATAAGGGATTCAGTTAACCAGGAAGATAGAACAATTCTAAATTGAATAACACAATTCTAAGTTGATGAACTAGACAAGTTCACAGTCAATGGGAATTTAATACACCTCTCTTGGTATGTATATGCAATAGACTATAACAGTTCTAAAATATACTTTTAAAACAGGCCATAATTAGCTCTTTGTATATATAAACTCTACCCAAGAACTGCAAAATACAGAATCTAACATGGAATATTTTCCAAAACTGATGACATGATGAGCCATAATGCTAACTGTGACAAATTTCAAGAAATCACAATCATTCAGTTTCCACTTAATCCACTCCTAGCCAACAACTTACTGGAGATCCTAGTCAGTGCAATAAGGCAAGAAAAAATGGTATACACTTTAGAAAATAGGCAATAAAGCTTTCTATACAGGGGAAGCAGATGTGGCTCAAGCGACTGGGCTCCCGTCTACCATATAGGAGGTCCAGGGTTTGATTCCCTGCAAATCGAACCCAGGGTTCGAGCTGGCCTACACAGGAGTGCTGGCCCACGTGGAGAACTGTCACAGCAAGATGACACAACAAAAAAGAGAGACAATAAGAGATGCAGCAGACCAGGGAGCTAAGGTGGCGCAAGAGACTGAGCACCTCTCTCCCACTAGGGAAGGTCCCAGGATCAGTTCTCAGTGCTAACTAAAGAGAAGACAAGCAGACACAGAAGAACACACAGCGAATGGGCAGAGAGCAGACAGCAAGTGCAAAACAACGGGGGTGGGGTGGGATAAATAAATAATTATCTTTTTTAAAAAAGCTCTACATACAGACAACATGATTTTCTATGTAGAAAATCACAGTCTACAAAAAAAGCTACTAGATTAAGTGAGTTTAGCAAGGTCCTGCAATACATCAATACACGAAATTTCTCTAATAAACAATTGGAAATTGAATTTTTCAAAAGTACCATGTATAGAATTTTAAAAATGCATAGGTATTAGTCTCACAAATATGTGAAAAGGCTGTATACTGTAAACTGCAAACCACTGATGAAAGAGACCAATAAGACATTTTTAAATATTGACATGCACCACGTTCATATATTGAAAAACTTGATAGTGTCAAGATCTCATTTGCCCCCAAACTGATCTTATATATTCAAAGCAATTCTAATAAAAATCCCAGCAGGATTTTTCATAGAAACCAACAAGCTGATTTAAAAATCTTTATGAAAGGCAAAAGAAAAGTAATTATGAAAAGGAAAAAGTTGGAGGACTTAACACTATCAGAAAATAACACTTACTATAGATACATATTAGGCACTCAAGAAGTACTTGTAGAGGATGATTGTGGGAAGATGGCAGAGTAGGGAGCACCCGGTCAGTTCTTCCACCAGAACAACTATTAAACAGGCAGGGACTTTCTGAAAACTAGTTTGAAACTCAGAGGAATACTTTTGATGTAACTTTTCTGTAATCTAAAACCTTTAAAAATAAAGTTTATTATATTAAAAAAAAAAAAAAAAATCAGAGGCCAGTAGAATACAGCATCTAGGGATGAGCAGGAGGAAGAGGCTGGTAAATTTGTAAAGATCAGTAAATTGCTCTCTCTGCATGGCAGTTATTGGTACCCTTCCTGATCTCCACCCCAGGAGACTTTGGAGCCAGTCTGCACCCCATATCCCTGGCCCTGTTTCCGCAGGGAAAGACCAACTTGGAAAACTCTGGGATGTCCCCGTTCTCTTTCACCCTCCAGGTGAAAGTAGCTTAGAACAATGAAAGGAGTGTAAAAACTACAGAGGTGGACAGTCTGGGGCATAAGGCTTTCCTTCTTTAAACACTTGGGAGAGGGAGCTCTGTCTCCTGGGAAATAAAGGGGGCATTCATACTCCTGTAAACAGGGGAACTTCAAAACAACTAACAAGCAGAAGCCAAAGACATAAACCCAAAAAAGACAGGGAGAACTCTGCATATTGCATTCATCTAGGGCAGATCTTAGGAGGGCTGAAGCTCAACATGGTCTCTTATCATCAGCTAGTTATAAAATCAAGAAACAGATATCTCAGGGAATAAATCCCAGGGTTAGCATTTTAAAATATTAAAATGTACAGTGTGCAATAAAAGAGTACAAGACAAAGAAGCAGGAAATGATGGCCTATCCAAAAGAAGAGGATAAAAATCCAGAACACCAGTGAAGAAGACCAGAAAGTAGACATACCAAACAAAGCCTTTTAAAAATTATCTTAAAAATGCTCAAGGAGATGAAGGAAAATACAGAGAAAGAAACTAAAGGATATCAGGAAGACAATGAATGAGTGATGTGAGAATTTCAGTATGAGATAGAAATTTTTTTAAAAGAAAGAACTACTGGAGTTGAAGACCACAATAACTGAAATGAAAAATTCCCAGGAGGGTTTCAAGAACAGATTGGAGCTGGTAGAAGCAAGAATCAGAGAACACAAAGACAAGTGAATTGAAATTAGGCTGAGAAGCAGAAAGAAAAAAGAATTATAAAAAGTGAAAATAGCCTAAGAGACCTCTGGGACACCATCAAGCACATTGATATATGTATTATTGGACGCCCAGAAGGAGAAAAGAGAGAAAGGGGAAGAAGGAATATATGAAAAAATGACAGAGAACTCCCCCAAACTTAGCAAAAGACATGAATATGTACGTCCAAGAAGTACAGAGAACATCAAATAGGATAAACATGAAAAAAATACACCCCGTCATACTGATCAACTATCAAATGCAAAGGACAAGGAGAGAGTTCTGAAAGCTGCAAGAGAAAAGCAACGTATTACATACAAGTGAGTCCCAATTGGACTGAGTGCTGATTTCTTATTTCTTTGCAGAAATGGAAAAGCCAATCATCAAATTTATATGGAAGGTAAGGGGCCCCAAATAGCTAAAGCCGTCTTTAAAAAGAAGAATGAATTTGGAGGACTTACACATCTGATTTTAAAATGTATTACAAAGCCATAGGAATCTAAAGAGCATGGGACTGGCACAAGGATAGACATAAAGACCAGTGGCATCAAATTGAGAACTCAGAAATCATCCCTCATTTATGGCCAGCTGATTTTTGACAATGTGGCAAAGACAATTTTTTTCCTCAATTGGGAAAGATTAGGCTCTTCAACATATGGTGCTGGGAAAACTGGATCTCCATTTGCCAAAAAAAAAAAAAAGAGGATCCCTACCTCACACCACATACAAAAATCAACTCAAAATAGATCAAAGATCTAAATATAAGAGCTAGAATAATCAAACTCCTGGAAGAAAATTTAGGGAACCATCTTCAGGACTTTGTGTTAGGCAACAATTTCTTAGACTTCACATCCAAAAGAAGAAATAGATAAATGGGTCCTCATCAGAATAAAAAGCCTTTGTTCCTCAAAGGACCGTATCATGAAAGTGCAGGGACAACCTACACAATGGGAAAAAATATTTGGAAACCACATAATCTGATAAAGGTTAATATCCAGTATATAAAATGGTGCAGCCACTGTGGAAGACTGTTTGGCAGTTCCTCAAAAAGCTAAGTATAGAACTACCTACCATACGACCCAGTGACCCAAACTTCTCGGTATATACCCAAAAGAATTGAAAGCAGGGACCTGAACAGATATTTGCATATCAGTGTTCATAGTGGCATTATTCACAACTGCCAAAAGATAGAAGCATCTCACCTGTCCATCAACTGATGAATGGATAAATAAAATGTGGTATATGCATACAATGGAATATTATTCATCTTTTAAAAGAAATGAAGTCCTGATACATGTGACAACATGGAGGAACCTTGAAGACATCACGTTGAGCGAAATAATCCAGACTTAAAAGGACACACATTTTATGACCTCACTGTTTTGAAACAATTAGAATAAGAAAACTCATACAGTCAGAATCTAGAATATAGGTTACCCTGGGGTAGCTTGGGGATAGGGAATAGGAAGTTAAGGCTTAAAATGTACAGAGTTCCTATTTGGAATGATGGAAATGTTTTGGTAATGATTGGGGTTGGGTAGCACAATATTGTGAACACAACTGCACTGAAATACATATATTCATATGATTAAAAGGGAGAATGTTAGATTGTATACATGGTAAAAGAATAAAAAGTTTCTTTAAAAATCCATGGCACTACAAACCCTAAGTTAAACCATGGATTTTAATAGTACAAATATAAAAATGCACTGTCATCGATTTTAGCAAATGTTCCACACCAATGCATGGTGTTAAGAATAGGTTGGTATATGGGAATCCTGAATTTTATGTATGATTGTTCTGTAAACCCACAACTTTTCTGGCAAAGAAATTAAAACAAAAAATCTAAGGTCTGTTCAGAAATCAACCCCCACATTTATGGCTAAATGATTTTTGACAAGGGTGCCAAGTCCATTCCATTGGGACAATCAACAAATGGTGCTGGGAAAACTGGATATCCATTTGCAATAGAATGAAGGACCCTTACTTCTCATAGAGTCAGAAACTAGAATATAGGTTATCAGAAGCCTGGGTGGGTGATGGTGGGAAATGGGGAACTCAAAGCCTAAATTGTAGAGTTTCTATTTGGGGTGATGGAAAAATTTTGGTAATGGATGGTACCGATGGTAGCACAACATTGTGAATGTAACAGCACTGAGTTATATATTTGCAGGGTGGTTAAAAGGGGAAATTTTAGGTGATTCATTCCCGTTTGTGTGTGTGTGTGTGTGTGTGTGTGTGTGTTTTATGTTTTCTTTGGTACATTCACTTTTTAAAACAGTTCTATTGTTTCTCATAAAGTTAAACATACACTGTCAATATGATGTGGTAACTCCATTCTTGGTATTTATTCAAGACAAATGAAACGTACACAAAAAGACTTATACACAACTGTTGTTGGCAACTTTGTTTATAATAGCCAAAAACTGAGAAGAAAAAAAACAAATGCCTATCAATGGTTGAATGGATAAACTATGATATATCCATACAAAGGAACCCTACTCGATAATAAAGAAATAATTGATACACAGAACATCATGGATGAATTTCAAACTTTATGCTAAGCAAAGCTAGACATAAAAGATGTAAGGTTCCATTTATATGAAGTTCAAAAATGGGCCAGGAGCACATCTTATCCTGTAGCACGCCTGCAACCCATGTCTCAGGTTGTGTACTTGCCTCATTTCTAGTTTTCTTGTTTCTTAATAAACTCTTTACTCCTTTGCCAAAGAAAAAAGAAAAAAAGAATGGGCCAGGGGACCGGGTGTAGCTCAGTTGGTTGAGTGCCTTCTTCCCATGTACGAGGTCCTGGGTTCAATCCCCAGTGCCTCATTAAAAAATTTTAAAAAGGGCCAAACCAATCTATAGTGACAGAAAGCAGATCATTGGTTGTTGAGGGTGGAATGAGGAGATGGATTGTGGAGGGACACAAGAGAACTTTTGAGGGTAATAAAAATGGTATACATCTTAATTAGGATGGTTCTTGGTTCAGTGGGAGTGTTGAATTGTAGTATTTAAATGGGTGCTTATTGTTACATGTAAATAATACCTCAGTGGAGCTTATTTAAATAGTGAAAACAAACACATCCTACACTCACAAGAAAACTCCAGTGCTAATTGGTTTTACTGGTGAATTTGACTTATAAGGAAAAAATAACAATTTTATACAAATTCTTCCAGGTTACTAAAGAAGAGAGAATACTTTTTACCTCATTTTCTGAAGCCCAGTCTAATCTTTTTACCAAAATTGACAAGGACATTATGAGAAAGGAAAATTACAGTCCTCTATCAAAAATATAGATTCATAAATCATATATAACATTAAGCCAAATCCAGAAAAATTATTTAAAATACTCCTAACCCCTAATTGAGAACTTTTCCAGGAATGGATGCAAAGCTTAGGTTTTAACAATGTAAGTTACCACATTAACTGATTTATGTAGAAAATTATGATCCCATTAGGTAAAATAAAGCATTTGATTAAATTTAACAACCACTCATGATTTTAAAGTGAAAACAACTATAATTCTCAGCAACCTAGGAATAGAAGGGAACTTATTTCCTCTGGGAAAAGGGAATCTACAAAACACAAACTAAGAACCAACCACCTCAATAATAGAAAGTTAAAACCTTTCCCTTTGAGATCAGGAATAGTACACATATCTCAACTCTGTTAGAAATTAGGGAAATGGAAGTGAATACCACAGTGAGGTACCACTGCATACCCACCAGAATGACTAGACGGTGGTTACCTTTGGGGAAAAGTAATGACTGAGGGGAGAGGGGGAAATGTGCTATACTTTCATTTTAAAGGGGCAGTTAAGCAATGCCAGGTTTCTGTTTGGAAAAATAAAAACTCACAAGAAAACCACAAACTAGATACCATATGCCCCACTAGACAGGCTAAATCTTTTTTAAAAATTGACAGCATGGGGAACACTAGCAAATCTCATACACACCAATGACCTACCAATTCTGCTTCCAGGCATATGCCCAAACAAAAATACATGCAAATGTACACCAAAGGCATGTAATAGAATGTTCATAGCAGCATTATTCATAATAGCCTAAAATGAGGGGAAAAAAATCTATCAACATTAAAATGGATAAATTATGGTATAATCATGAACAGAATGGAAACAAATAGACTGAAGCCGCATGTAACAACATAGATTAATACCCTAAACAATGTTGAATGAAAGATGCCAAACACAAAAGAATATATACAGCATGATTCCATTTATAAAACAGGAAAATCTATACAATAATATTTAGGAGTACGTGTCTAAGTAATAAAAATTAGAAAGCAAATCAAGAAAGTGATTGCCATAAAAATCAGGCTAGTGTTACCTTTGTGAGGGGAGGAAGAAGGGGAAAGGGGCTTCTAGAATACTGGCACTATTCTGTTTTTTTGCCTTGCGTGATGATTATATAGGTGTTAGCTTTGTGCTAAAGAATTGAGGTATACATTTGTTTAATGTACTTTTTTTTACAATAAATAAATATATGAACGAAGACAGAAATCAGAACCAGCCCCAGAGATCCTGTTTCGTTAACTTCTGTGGTGCACTGACAAAGCCCTATCAAATAATTCTAACGCGGTGGTCATATTTTGAGAAATAATGCCCTGGGTGATATCCAGTTTACCTTCCAGCTCTGGCATTAGATGAAGACTTTTTTTTTCAAGAAAGCTTTATTGAACTTTTAACTATTTACAGTTTGCAAGACAATGCAATGAGGAAAGTTAGAAACAGTAAAACACTTCTGTTGGGATTGTTAGAGGCAAATCTTACCTAAAATATCCCCTCCCTGCCCTACCTCTCAATCCTTCTGTTTTGCCTATACTGGACAGGAGGCTAGTAGAAGAACAGAAAAGAACTGGAGTCATTGCTGCAGATTACAAGTATGTCTGGTTTGAGGAATGCCAAGCTTCTACAGATGAGCACTGCCAAGGCCCCGCCTTTCAACTTACTTTCAATCCAGGTTTCTCTCAAGGTGAATGGCAATTTCTAGTGCAAGTTGGCTGTACAAAAACCCATCTAATAGCTTGTCTCTTTTGAGCATCTGTTTCAACTCAATATAGGCACATAAACAAAAAGGAATTAGATGTGAACTTACCTTTCCTACACATCCAGCTACTAAACAAAAGTCTTCATTAAAGCATGTGCACATGCATGAGCACATACATACTCTTAGACATGACAATGGTATAGAGTAAAAATCAGACTCATTTCCACCTTTGGGAAGATACTTCCTGCCAAGTACTACTAAAAACCCTGGATGTTATGGATGCAACAAATACAAGATGACTCTGAAAGGTGGAGAAAAGGGAGCAGGTAGGGACGTTGGTATCCATGGAATGGGATTTTCTTTTTGCCTCATATATTCCAGACTTAAAACTGAAAAAAGCAGCAACCAGAAATGTCAACAGGCAGAGACAAAAACAACAACAAAAACCTGCTCTCTCTAGTCAAAGGGCCAGGAAAGGGGCAATCTAGCAAGATAGAAAACTTTTAGGCAATAACCACTCGTATCTCATCCAAACACCACAGAAAGAACTGAGGCCCCACCCTCACCCACGACAACAAAGGCAGAGTGTGGAGTTGAGATTTCCACCCTCTTTGGGCTGTAACAAGGTGCCCCAAATCCCCTGCTGGGGTGGTGTTAAAGAAGGCCAAATAGAAAGGTCTTTCATCCCTGCCAGAGTATGCCAGTAATGAGGCATACCCTCCAACTATGACAACAGAGACCATGTGGAGAGCTTGGACTTCTATACCCACCTGGAAGTAATGAGGCTATATTTCCCCTGCCAGAGCAGTCTCAGAGAAAGCCAGCTAAAAGTTTTAAATAAGACCCAGATTTTCATAATACCTGAAATGTCCAGGTTTCAATAGAAAAATCACTTGTTGTACCAAGATCCTGGAAGATTTCAAAATGAATTTTAAAAGGGAATAGAATTCCAATACCAAGATAATAGAGATTTTAGAATTACCAGACTTTAAAGCAGCCTTCATAAAAATGTGTCAATGAGCAATTATAAATGCACATGAATAAATGAATAAAATAGAAGGTCTCAGCAAAGAAACAAAATTATCAGCAAAGAAATCGAAGATATAAAGAAAAACCAAATGGAAACTTTAGAACAGAAAAATACAACAACCAAAATTAGAAAAATCTCAGTGTATAGGTTCAATAGCAGAATGGAAGAGAGAGAGAAAAGGATCAGTAAGCTTGAAGACAGAACAACAAAAATAACCCAATCTAAAAAAAAAACATTTTAAAAAAATGAACAGAGCCTCTTGGACTACATTTGTATCTATGGAAGTCATGGAAGGAGAAGAGATAGATGGTGGAGCTGAAAAGGTTCTTAAAGACATAATGGCTAAAATTCCCTAAATTTGGTAAAAGACACAAGCGTATAGATTTAAGATGATAAGTGAACCCAACTCAGGATGTTCTCTATCACAGCCGCACAAAGATACAATGTAATCAAACTTGAGAACTAAAGACAAAAAATCTGAAAGCAACAAGAGATAAATGACTCTACTTTTTGTTTTAGTTTGCTAAAAGTTGCCAGAAGCAACCTACTAGAAATGGATTGGCTTTTACAAAGCACATTTATCAACTTAGAAGCTTACATTTCTTGTTTTAGTTTGCCAAAGGCTGCTGATGCAAAGTACCATAAATGAGTTGGCTTTTATAATGTAAATTTTATTTAGGGTAAAAGCTTACAGTTCCAAGGCTATGAAATGTCCAAATCAAGGGATCAGCAGAGATGCTTTCTCAGGGTCCTGCCACGTAGTGAAGAAGGTGGCCACGAATGTCTGCCGAGGTCTCTTGACTGTCCCTCTCCCAGAGCTCAGCTGTGGGCAACTAGGCATAGGGCTTGTCTCTTACTGGGCCTCCTCTCTCAGCCTCAGCTGCTCTGCTTTCTTCCTGAGTTCAGCTGTGAGCCATCAGGCATACGGCTCGTTTCTTAAGCCTTCAGCTACTCTGTGGGCCCAGCCTCTTGGGGGTTTCATGCTTAAGCGATCCTCAAGTCCTCTCACATGGCAGAGTTTCCTTTTCCTGTGTGTGTGTCTCTATGTGTGTATGTGTGTGTCTAGTTCTGTGGCCGTGAAAGTGTCCAAGTCAGGGCTTCAACAGGAAATGCTTTTCTCCCTGGATTCCTCTCATATGGTAGGGCATCACAATGACTGCTTTCTCCTCCAGGCTTACTTTCTCCTGGAGCTACAGCTGCAGGTGATCAGGCTTCTGGCCCCGGGGGCCTTCTCTCTCAGCTTCTGGGTTCTTCTTTATCTCTGCAGCTTTTTTCTGTATCTGTGGCTTTTTATTCCTCCATTTATAAAGGACTCTTGTAGGAGGATTAAGACCCACCATGGATCCTGCAATCTAATCACAGGCCCTTAACTGAAGTAATGTAATCAAAAGTTCCCACCTATATAATAGCTTAACATGCACAGGAATGGATTCATCTTATTTGTTTTTGCTGGTTTTTTTTTTTTTTAAAGATACTTAGATTACATAAATGTTACATAAAAAATATAGGGGATTCCCATATGCCCCTCTCCCACCCCTCCCACATTAACAAATCCTTCTTTAGTGTGGTACAGTTGTTAAAATTGATGAACACATATTGGAGCATTGCCACTAAGTGTGGATTATAGTTCACATTATACTTTAAACTCTCTTCCACACATTTTTGTAAGTTATGACAAGATATATAATGGCCTGTATCCATCACTGCAACATCATTCAGGACAATTCCAATGTCCCAAAAATGCCACCATATTACACCTATTTTTTTTAAAAAAAGATACTTAGGTTACATATATGTTACATAAAAAATATAAGGGATTCCCATATGCCCGCCCTGCTCCCCACACCTCCCACAGTTTCCCACATTAACAACATCCTTCATTAGTGTGGTACATTCATTGCAATTGATGAACACATTTTGGAGCATTGCCACTAAGCATGGATTATAGTTTACATTGTAGTTTACACTCTCTCCTGCACAATTTTGTAAGTTATTGCAAGATACATAATGGCCTGTATCTGTCATTGCAGTGTCATTCAGGACAATTCCCAAAAATGCCCCTACATTACACCTATTTTTCCCTCTCCCTGCCCTTGAACCTCCAGTGGCCACTGCTTCCACATAAATGATATAATTTCTTCCACTGGTATAATCACAATAAGTCTATAGTAGAATACCAGTAAGTCTCCTTTAGTCTATAGCTCATTCCCCAGTCCTGAGGATTCTGGGATGGTGATGTCCACTCCACCTCAAATTGAGAGGGGGCTGCAATACATTAGGGCTGGATTCACTTTAAGAACAGGATTTTCTAGAGTGCACCTATTGAAACTGTCACAGATAATAGGGAAAACTGTGTGTGGGAGGAATGGGTATATGGGGCCTCGGTACTTTCTGCATGATTCTTTTGTAAACCTACAACTGCTCTAATTTTTTTAAAAAATACATAACCTAGATAGCCCTATACTTATTAAATTTAATTTGTATTTAAAGCTCTATCACAAAGAAAACAGCAGGCCCAAATGGCCTCATCTGTGAAATCTACCAAACATTTAAGAAAGAAATAATACCAAGTCTGCAGAAACTTTTATTTATTTATTTATTTTTTTATTTTTTTTTTAAAGATTTATTTATTTTTATTTATTTATCCCCCCCCTTGCTGCCCGTGCTGCTGTGTCCATTTGCTGCGTGTCTTCTCTGTGTCTGCTTATCTCCCCCCTGCTGTGAGGTCCTGCCGCATCAGCCCATGGTGCCGCGCAAGCCGGCCTGCCCTCACAAGGAGGCGCCGGGAAGCGAACCCGGGGCCTCTCATATGGTAAACGGGTGCTCTATCCATTGCGCCACACCCGCTTCCTGCCGTGAGGTTGCTGCATCAGCCCACCACACCGCTCAGGCCGGTGTGCCCTCACAAGGAGGCCTCGGGACGCGAACCCGGGCCTCCCACATGGCAAATGGGGGCCCTATCCACTGAGCCACACCCGCTTCCCTGCAGAAACTTTTAAAGCAAATTAAAGAGGAAGGAATACTTCCCAACTTAGCCTATGAGACCAATATTTCCAGAACAGAAAGAGACATTACAAGAAAACTACAGAACAAATCACTGGTGAACATAGATGCAAAAATTTTTAACAAAATTTTAGCAAATCAAATCCAACAATATATACTACATCACGACCATGTGGGGTTTGTCCCAGGAATGTGACATTGATTTAACATTTAAAAAAAATCTTTTGGTCTAAGGAAAATATTCAAAAATGTACTGAGGCAATGACTGCATAATGCTGTGATGAAAGTGAGAGTCACTGAGTGTACACTTTGAATAGATTGTACATGGCATGGGACTGTGTAACACAGTGAACCATGGGGTGGATGAAGGGCTTGTTAACAGTACAAATATAAGAGTGTTCTCATGAACTATAATAAACATGCAATACTAATATACAGTGTTAATAAACTGGAGGTGGAGTAAAATAGCTAGAGGACAGGCTAAAACAGCCTAGAAAAAGATATTCTAGGGTTTAGGACACCAGGCAAAGGCTGGACACTGCCCAGAGGAGAGAAGGACAAAGGAGGGAAATAGTGAGACAGAACTCTGGGACTGATTGTTGAGGATGCCCCAGGAAAGGGGGGAGAGAGGGACACACACAACCTAAGGCTGACTCAGCTTTTGACTCACAAATTTGGTCTGCTGTGACACAGGAGTCCTTCCAGGCCCATTGGGGTCACTCCATTGTTTACCTTGAGAGTCTGCAAGGAGCAAAAGATCTACAACACTCCCAATCTCCTTTTCTACTAATCGGGACTGATGGTTGAGGACTCAGAAGGGAGTGGAAATATTTCCTAGCCAGGAAAAGGGAGGGGGATACCAGAGAAGGCTGGAGAACTGTCTCAGAGAAAGTTTAAACTACAAGTCTCCTACCCTCCAGACAGGAAGCTCTGTGACATTGATCTGCTCTGTGTTGCAACAAATACACTCCGACCAGACATTGAACTGAGAGCTGCCAAAGAATGCCATCTGCTGGCAGACCAAGGAAGTGCATGTGAGAAAATTAAAAATAATTAGGAAAGGCTTTTTCCAGCCTCTATAACCTCCCTCCCCAAGACTCTAAGAAGCGAGTCTACAACCAATTACTGGATCGACTACCCAGTTTTGAGCAACCAGAAGGGACAATCCTAACAATTCAGGTCAAGCCAAGAATCAAAGAGCACTGGTAACACACAGCCTCCTACCACTAAGTCCCTACAAAAGAGAAAGAAATTGAGCATATGACTAAACTACATCCTAACCAGATGCCTACACATCAGCAAAAAATTACAAGTCATATGGAAAAAATAGAAGACATAGCCCAAGAAAAGGAATTTATCAAAGCTCTCGAAGAGACACAGAATTTGAGAGAACTAATCAGCAAGATGGCCACAAATTTCCAAAATCAAATCAATGAGTTGAAAGACAATATGGTTAAAGAGATAAATGATATAAAGAAGACATTGAGCGAGTACAAAGAAAAATTTGCAATCCTGAATAGAAAACTAACAGAGCTCAGAGGAATGAAAGACACAATAGATGAGATCAAAAACACATTAGAAGCATACAACAGCAGGCTCGAAATGATAGAAAAAAGAATAAGTGATACCGAAGACAGAACAGATAAAATTGAAGAGAGAAAAGAATGGGAAAAAAATAAGCAGGGGCTCAGAGAGTTGAATGACAACACAAAACACAACAACATAACATGTCATGGGAGTTCCAGAAGGAGAAGAGAAGGGAAAAGGGAGCAGAAAGAGTATTTGAGGAAATAATAGCTGAAAATTTCCCAACTCTCACGAAAGAAATGAACTTACTTGTCCAAGAAGCGCACCATACCCTAATCAGAATAAACCCAAATAGACCTACTCCAACACACATACTACTCAGAATGTCAAAGATAAAAAGAAAATTCCAGAGCAGCAAGGGAGAAGCAAACCATCATGTACAAGGGATGTCCAGTAAGACTTAGCACAGATTTCTCTTCAGAAAGCATGAAGGCGAGAAGACAGTATTATACAATTAAGAAACTGAAAGAGAAAAACTGCCAGCTAAGAATTCTTTATCCAGCAAAATTGTCCTTCAAATATGAAGGTGAGTATAAAATATTCACAAACAGAAACTAAGAGAGTTTGCAAAAAAGAATCCACCTTTGCAGGAAATATTAAAGGAAGTCTTAGAACCTGAAAGAAAAAGACAAGAGAGAGAGGCTTGGAGGAGAGTATAGAAGAATAGCAGAAAGGATAATCAAAAGAGTAAAAAGACAGACAAAGCTATGATATGACATATGAAAACCAAAGAATAAAATGGAGGAAGTAAATAGTGCATTTACAGTAATATCATTGAATGTGAATGGATTAAACTCCCCAATCAAAAGATACACGCTGACAGACTAGATTAAAAAGAACATGAGCCATCCATATGCTGCTTACAAGAAACTCACCTTAGACTCAGGCATACCAAACGGCTGAAAGTGAAAGGTCGGAAAAAGATACTCCACACAAATAGTAACCAAAAAAGAGCAGAGGTAGCTATACTAATATCAGACATACCAGACTTTAAATGCAAAAAAAGTTATAAAAGATAAAGAAGGTCATTATATTTAATAAAAGGGGCAATCCACCAGGAAGATACAACAGTCATAAATATCTATGCACCTAACCAGGGTGCCCCAAAATACATGAAAAAAACTCTGGGAAAACTGAAGGGAGAAATAGACATTTCTATAATAATTGTTGGAGACTTCAACACCCCACTCACATCATTAAACAGAACAACTAGACAGAAATTCAACAAGGAAACAGAGAACTTGAGCAATGTGATAAACGAGTTAGACCTAACAGACATATACAGAACACTGCATCCAAACTCAGCGGGTTATACATTCTTCTCAAGTGCCCATGGATCTTTCTCCAGGATAGACCTCATGTTAGGTCACAATGCAGCTCTCAATAAATATAAAAAGATTGAAATTATACAAAGCACCTTCTCAGATCATAATGGAATGAAACTGGAAAGGAATAACAGACAGGAAAAAAGTAAATTCGCAAATGTGTGGAGGCTGAACAAGACACTCCTAAATAGTTCAGTGGGTCAAAGAAGAAATTGCAAGTGAAATCAGTAAATATATTGAGACAAATGAAAATGAGAACACAACTTTTCAAAACTTATGGGATACAACAAAGGCAGTCTTGAGAGAGAAATGTATAGCCCTAACTGCCTATATTAAAAAAGAAGAAAGATATATTATAGGGCTTCCGGGAAGATGGCTGACTAGTAACACACAGGAATCTCTTCTCCAGAAAAATAGCTAGAGAACAGGCTGAAACAGACCCAAAATAGATCTTCTAGGGTTTAGGACAGCAGGGAAAGACTGCATACCACCGAGAGGAGAGAGGGACAAAAGAGAGAAATCGCGACGACAGAACCAGAACCGTGAGTTTTTAATCAGCA
>JAQZBX010042154.1:0-22108 GCA_029593785.1 Cabassous unicinctus | reverse complement strand
AACGGAGGTGGCTCAAGCGAGTAGGTGCCTCCCTCCCCCATCAGAGTTCCTGGGTTTGGTTCCCAGTGCCTCCTAAAAGAAACAAGACGGACAGATACAGCAAGTGCAAACAGTGAGGGAGTAGGGAGAAATAAAATCTTTTTTAAAAAATTCAGTGTTGTTACTGTAAAGGCAGTTCTTATTTCGCCCTTTGGGTTTTATCTGTCATATTTTGTTTTCACCAATCTTTTGAGACTTTCAGTTACTTGTACTGGTATAACCTTCATTTCTAGACTATCTTCCAAGCTTCTCTTCTGTCTTTTCTTTTCAGACTGTAGCACACCTTTTAGTATTTCCTGCAAAGCTGGTCTCTTGGTTACAAACTCTCAGTTTCTGTTTATCTGTGAATATTCTAAACTTACTCTCATTTTTGAAAGACAATCTTGCCAGATATAAGATTCTTGGCTAGAAGTTTTTCTCTTGCAGTATCTTAAATATATCATACCACTGTCTTCTTGCCTCCATGGTTTCTGATGAGAAATCGGCACTTAATCTTATTGGGTATCCTGTATATGTATGCATTGCTTTTCTCTTGCTACTCTCAGAATTCTCTCTTTTAACATTCTGATTAGTATGTGTCTCAGAGTTAGTCTTTCCAGATTTATTCAGATGGGAGTACGTCCTGCTTCTTAGACATGGATATCTATGTCCTTCAATAGGGTTGGGAAATTTTCTGCCATTATTTCTTCAGATATTTCTTCTGCCCCTTTTCCCTTCTGTTCTCCTTCTGAGACACTCATGACATGTATTTTTGCACATCTCCTGTTGTCGTTTAGTTTCCTGACAACCTTGTTCAATTTTTTCCATTCTTTTCTTCATCTGTTCTTTAGTATTTGCTTTCAGAGGCCATTTCTTCAAGCTCACCAGTCCTTTCTTCTGCCTCCTCAAACCTGCTGTTATATGATTCCAGTGTATTTTAATTTCATTTATTGCGCCTTTCGTTCCTGTAAGATCTGCTATTTTTTTATATATGCTTTCAAATTCTTCTTTGTGCTTGTCCAGTGTCGTCTTAATATCCTTAATCTATTTAGCCATCTCATTGAATTTATTATGGAGATTTGTTTGAACATCTATTATTGTCTCAATTCCTTTATGTCTGGGCTTAGCTACCTGTTTCGTGGAATGGATTGTAATTTTTTGCTGGTGTCTTGGCATCTGGCTTACTAGATGTATTTATTCTGGGTGCAGTGTCTCTCTTTAGTTTAGGGCTTTCTTGCCCTTTCTCCCTTGCTGGTTGTTTAGTAGGCGCTGAGGATGTAGTTGGTGCTGTCAGCTGTGGAGGCTCAAGCTACCTGTATTGCCCCAGGGACCGATGAAGCTTCTCCCACCTTTCTCCTTTGTCACGGGTAGGGACAGAGCCACAGCCGTGTGTAATAATCCAAGTCATGTAGGCCTAGACTGTAGTTGCCCAGAGAGACTAATGAAGCTTCATGCCCCTTCCTCCCCAGCCTGGGGTGTGGATGGAGCTGCAGATGTGGGCAGCAATCTGTGCTCTGTGGATCCAAAATGACCATAGACTTTTCAGTCTCTGCCAGCTGAATGTACCTGCAGTTACCTAGAGAGTGTGGTGCAGGTCCCACCAGCTTCCTCCCTGCCAGAGGTAGGGCTGAGGCCTAGGCTGGGGCTGCAGTACGATATGGGAGGAAAGAAACCAGTCCCTACCAGCACTGTGATTTTCAATCAGCCTGGCTTCCCCTTATCCCGGGGGTGGAGTTAAAATGGCGGTGACCAGCCTATTTCTGACTTGGACAGGCTCAAACTTTAGCTGTTCTTAGGATTATACTTCAGCCTGCTGAAATTAATAATTAGTAACCGAAGTCAGTGGCCAACCATCTCTTCCTCCCCTGTTTTTGGGCAGTGGAGCTTCCAACTCCAGCCACGGAATAGCTCCTGAGGCGGCTTGTGCCGCCAGAGTGGGATGATCACCAGCCTTCGCGGCATGGCTTGTATTTTCCCAGAGAGACTGCACAGGTCCCCCCAGCTTCCTCCCTGTCGGAGGAGGGCTTGAGGCTTAGGCTAGAGCTGCAGTCAGATCTGGATGGAAAGAAGCTGGTCCCTACCAGCACTATGATTTTCAGTCCACCCCACTTCCCCTCATGCCGGGGGTGGAGTTAAAAGTGGCTACTGGCCTCTTTCTGACTTGGACGGGTTCAAACTTTAGCTGTTCTTAGGATTAAACTTTAGCCAGATTTACTAATCCGTAGCTGAAGTTGATGCCCAACTGTCTCTCACCCGTTTTTGGGAAGTGGAGCTTCCAGTTCTCGCCACAGAATAGCTCCCGAGGCAGCTTGTGCCACCAAGTGGAGGATGGGCACTGGCCTCTGTGGCATGGAGTGTTCAACTCACAAATCATCTCTGCAGATAGGCAGTCTCCTCCTTCCATTCTTTCAAAGATGTTGCTGGATGCTCTTCTGGTCTCCTGGAGTCCCCAAACACCTGTGGGTGATTACTAACTGCCCTGTAGTAGGAGCTGACTCTAGGAGCTCCATCCTCCTATCACAAGATCTTGAAAATGTTTCCCTACATTTTTTTCTAGTAGTTTTATGATCCTGGCTTTTATGTTTAGGTCTTTGATCCATTGTGAGTTGATTCTTACATAGGAAGTGAGATAGGGTTCCTCCTTCATTCTTTTGGTTATGTATATCCAGTTCTCCCGACACCATTTGGTGAAGAGACTGTTTTGTCCCATTTATATGGACTTTGTAGGTTTGTCAGTTGGCCTTAGAGGTGAGGGTGTTTTTCTGGACTGTCAATTTATTCCACTGATCAATGTGTCTGCCTATATGCCTATTCAATACTGTTTTCACCACCACTTTAGCTTTGTAGTATGTTTCAGTGTCAGGCAGTAAAAGTCCTCCCACATTGTTCTTTTTTAGAATGCTTTTGGCTATTCTGGTGCACTTTCCCTTCCAAATAAATTTGGTAATTGCCTATATTAGCCAGCCAAAGGGGTGCTAATGCAAAGTACCAGAAATAGGTTGGTCTTTATAAAGGGTATTTATTTGGGGTAGAGGTCCACAGTTACCAGGCCATAAAACTTAAGTTTCTTCCCTTACCAAAGTCCATTGCCATGTGTTGGAACAAGACAGCTGCCGACATTTGCCAGGGTTCAGGCTTCTTGGGTTCCTCTCTTCCTGGGGCTGCGGGACACAAAATTGCGGGACAATTTTGCCAGATAAAGAATTCTGGGCTGACAATTTTTCTCTTTCAGTATCCTAATTATATCATACCACTGTCTTCTCACCTCAGTGGTTTCAGATAAGAGTCTTAACTGGGCATCTCTTGTATGTGATAGTTTGCTTCTCCCTTGCTGTTCTCAGAATTTTCTCTTTATCTTTGATGTTTGACATTCTGAGTAGTATGTGTCTTGGAGTATGTCTATTCGGATATATTCTGATTGGGATACATTGTGCTTTTTGGACATGTAAATTCATTTATTTCATGAGAATTGTGAAATTTTCAGCCATTATTTCCTCAAATTCTTTTTGCCCCTTTTCCCTTCTCTTCTCCTTCTCGAACTCCCATGACACATATGTTAGGTTTCATGTTATTCATCTCCCTGGGTCCCTGCTCAATTTTTTCCCATTCTTTTCTCTCTTTTCTTCTCTTCTATTTCAGCTGTTCTGTCTTCTGTTTCACTTATTCTTTCTTCTATTATTTCAAGTCTCCTCTTGTATGCCTCTATGCCTCTGTTGTTTTTTTGGTGTGTTTATTTTTTTAAAGTACCAGGGCTGGGGATTGAACCCGGGACCTTGTATGTGGGAAGCCAGCACTCAACCACTGATCCACATCGGCTCCTCTCAGTTGGTTTTTTCGTTTGTTTGCTTGTTGCTTTTCTTTGTTTTTAGGAGGCACTGGGAACTGAACCTGCGACCTCCCATGTGGGAAGCAGGTGCTCAACCGCTTGAGCCACATCCGCTCCCCTCTAATGTGTGTGTGGTTGTTTTTTTTTAAAAGATACTTAGATTATACAAATGTCACATAAAAAATAGAGGGATTCCTATATGCACCACTCTCCACACCTCACACATTTTCCCACATTAACAACATCCTTCATTAGTGAGGTACATTGATTGCAATTGATGAGCACATTCTGGAGCATTGCCACTAAACATGGATTAAAGTTTACATTGTAGTTTACACTCTTTCCCACCCAATTCTGTAGGTTATGGCAAGATATATAATGGCCTGCATCTGTCGTTGCAATGTCATTTAGGACAATTCCCAAGTCCCGAAAATGTCCATGTATTATACCTGTTTTTCCCTCTCCCTACCTTTAGAACCTCCAGTGGCCACTACCTCCACATCAATGATATAATTTCTTCCATTGCTAGAATCACCATAAGTCTTTAGTAGAATACCAGTAAGTCTACTTTAGTCCATGGTTCATTCCCCAATCCTGAGGATTCTGGCATGGTGATGTCCACTCTACCTCTAATTGAGAGGGGGCTGCAATCCCATGGGACTGATGGATAGGACTCTTGCTTGCAGTTATAGACTCTCTTGGTTCCTTGGTATGGTAGTTGTTCATCATAACCTCCCTTTTAGTTGTCTTGGGTGATACCAATGAACTTGAGAGTAGGTGTTGCAACTCCATTGAGATCCAGGGCCCAGCTAACACATAGACAGTCCAAAGATTTAAGTCTCTTGGACGTACTCATACCAACTCTAGTACTAATTATAGGTTCAAATAGAAGGACTGAAGAGCCATGTGTAGAGAAGTCACAACTGAGTCCAACTCTGTCACACTCGGGAGCACAAACTCCAAAGTAGGGCCCACTGACAAGGCACCAAACTTCTGAGCTGTCTGCCTTGATTATAGTGTCTGGATGTCTCCAGAGCCCTCAGGAGCCCTGCTGTTTGGGATAGTATCTACTTTGGCAGTCAGTGAGATCCTGCTGAGATGCACATAAGCATAACCTCTGGAATGACCTCCCGACTCACTTTGAAGCCTTCAGAAGATCTCACCTATAATGTCTTTCATTGCCATGAGCTCCATTACTTTTCTATTTAGGTTTTCAAATTCTCCCTTGTGCTTTCTCAGTTTCTCCTTTATATCCTTTATCTCTTTAGCCATGTTGTCTTTCAGCTCATTAATCTGATTTTGGAAATTTGTGTGAATCTTTTTGATTAGTTGTCTCAAATCCTGTGTCTCATCTTGTGCTTTGATATATTCTTTTTCTTCGGCCAATTCTTCCATTTTCTTAGTATGGCTTGTAATTTTTAACTAATGTCCTAGCATCTGATTTTCATGGCAAGTTTACTGTGATGCTCAATTTCTCTCTCTCGCATTGGGATTTAGTGGCAGGAGGCTGTGTGTTACTGCCATTCTTTGATTCTTGGTTCAGTGTGTTTCAGGTTTTAGGATTGGCCCTGTTTAGTTGCTTAGTTCTGGGCCCTGAACCCAATAATGCATTGCAGACCTGCTTCCAAGGGCCTTGGGGAGGGAGGCTGTAAAGGCCGGAAATAGCCTCTCTTGTTTACTTCTAATTTCCTCACATGCACTTCCTTGGTTGGCCTGAAGATGGTGCTTTTCAACAGGCCTCTCAGTTCCAAGCCTGGTTGGAGAGTTTCCTACAACATTGACCCCATCAGTGTGACAGGGGTCCTGCCTGGAGGCTAAGAGCTTCATAATTCAAACTTTCTCAGAGGCTGTTTTCCAGCCTTTGCTGTCAGCCCCTCCCTTTTCCTGGGGAGGAAATAATTCCACTCTGCTCTGAGTCCTCACCAGCCAGCTCCAGTCAGTAGAGGGTGACTTGATAGTGCCAGATCTCTTTAGTCTTGTGCTGGGTCCCAGGACAAACACTGGCACAGCCCCACCCAGCTTCAAAGTGCGCTTGAGACACAGCAGACCAAATTTCTGGGCCAAAAACTGAATCAGTCTTAGGCTACATCCCTCTTTCTCCTGTTTTTTGGGGGAGGTGGATCTCTGCAGCTATCTTTGTCTGCAGCCTCTAGCCAGAGGCTGGAGTATTCAAAATTTTATGTTACTAGGGTGAGGAGGGGCTCTGGTAACTGCAGTTTCAGCTTCTGCTCACAGTTTTTCCACTGATGTTCTTTTCCTGTGCTCCTCTTTCTTCTGGGTGGTATCTAGCCTTCCTGTGTCCTAAACCTTGGAACATTTTTTTTCCAGGCCTTACTTGCCTGTCCTCTAGATATTTTTCTGGGAGAGGAAAGCATCCCATGTCTTTCTAATTCACCATTTTCCAAGAAGTTCACCTCTAATTTTTTTTTTTTTTTTTTTAGAAGGTACCAGAGATTGAACTCAGGACCTCATACATGAGAAGCAGGCAGTCAACCACTGACCTACAATCACTTACCGCCTCTAATGTTGTTGTTGTTTTTTTTAAGATGTATTTTTATTTATTTATCTCCACCCTTCACCCCTGTTGTTTTGCGTACTTTCTGTGTCTACTTGTCTTCTTAGGAGGCACGGGGAACCAAACCTGAGACCTCCCATGGGGAAGAGAGTTGCTCAATCGCTTGAGCCACCTCAGCTCCCTGCTTTGTTGTCTCTCATTGTCTTTCCTCTTTTTGTCTCCTTGTTGCGTCAGCTCACCGTCTTGCTCGTCTACTCCAGGAGGCACCAGGCACCAAACCCGGGACCTCCTGTGTGGTAGGTGGAAGCTCAATTGCTTGCGCCACATCCACTTCCCTCTGATGTATTTTTAATCTTATCCATTGTGTGTCTCTATTACTTTTCTTTTCGGGCTTTCAAATTGTTCTTTATGTTCACCCAGTGTTGTCTTAATATCCTTTATCTCTTTAGTTCATATTTTCCTTCAGTTCTTTGAATTGATTTAGATTTGTGTATATTTTGATTAGTTGTCTTAAATGTTGTATCTTGTCAGGCTATTTGGTTCGTTTCTTTGGCTGGGCCATGTCTTTCTGTTTTCTAGAATGGGTTAGTAGTTTTTTTGCTGATGTCTAGGCATCTGAATATGTTGGTGAATTTACTCTGATGGTCAATTTCTCTCTTGCCTACTATTTTTTTGTTTGGTTTGGTTTGGTTTTTTTCCCCACAGCTCTTCTTTGATTTTTGGTTCAACCTATTCAGAGTCTTTAAAACTGCCAACTTAAGTTATCAAAATCAGGCCAGGGACTTACTAATGGGGCACACTTTTTCTCTCAGGGGTGGGTAAAGAGAGACCTAAAAACAGTTTTTCTCCTATCAGTTTCCTGGCCAGCCTTCAGATGATGCTCATTGGCAATCCTTTCCACAGAGGTGTTTCTTTCAACCTCCACTTTCTCGTGTTTCTGGTCTGACCAGGCTGAGATTCAAAGCAGGCTCTGCTGGCCAAATTTACCATGGAGGAACCTTCTGACTCACCCACCCTCTTTCTTTGTAACAGCTGACAGGGAGGGAGATGTCTTTTCCCCTCTCACTCGGCTGCAGTGAGCCAGTGTTTTTATTCAGGCTTAATGTCTTGAGTGTGAGGAATGGGAGCTCCTCCTGGCCACCACATGGGTTTAGTAACTCATGTTTGTTGTTTCGGGTTCTTCATCTCCCTGTCCCTTGCCCTCCTGGAAGTTGCGCAGCACTGTCCCGGTGTGCTGTCCCCCAAAGCCGGCCCCTCAGACAGCTTTTGGCCCTATCTCGTCGTTTTTTAAGAGAGTTGAGCCCTGCCTGCCTACTCTGACGTCATGTTCCTGGAACCACCAGATCATTTTTTTAAAAATCTTTCTTTGGTATGTCCACATTCTGGTCATCTTAATTGGCGTATTCTGGGTTTTCATCCTCTTCCTTTGGATGGGATTTTATTTCCTTTTTCTTTGTTTGCCTTGTACTCTTGTTGCACATTGTACATTTTAATATTTTAGAATGTTAACTCTGGGATTTATTCCCTGAGATGTGTGTTTCTTGATTTTGTAACCATCTGGTGATAAGACAGAGATTTTCTTGAACTTTAGCCCGCCTATCTCTTTCAGAAGGTCCACCAAGGCGAATGCAGAGTGCAGAGTCCTCACCGTCTTTTCTTGGCCTGTGCTTTTCCAGGGCTTTTGCTTGTTAGTTGTTTTGTAGTTTCCCTATTTACAGGAGTTTGAATGCCCCCTCTATATCCCAGGAGATGAACCTTTCTCCCCTAGATATTTAAAGCCAGCAAGTCTTTGCCCAAGGCCGTCCGCCTCTGTAGTTTCCTATACGCCTTCTGTTGTTTCATGCTGCTTTTAGTTGGAGGGTGAATTCTGAGAGAGGGCCATGCCAGAGAGGAGTTTCCCTGAGTCAGTTTGTCCCAGGGCTGGTGAACCTTGAATGGGGCATAGATCGGGTCCAAACTATCCACGGAAGGGGATCAGAAAGGGTGCCAGGAGTTTCTTCCACCTGAGCTTTCTTGACCTCAGCAATGCAGCCCTTGAAGTTAACAGCCCTAGTCCTAAGGAAGCTTTGTGTCTTTAAGTCTCCTCCACTGCTGCCTTTGTCCAGGATGGGTTGGAACAATGGCCACTTTCAGAGCCGCGTCCCTGCCAGTCTGAAGTTGCTAATCAAAAGCCATGATCAGAGATCATCTGTGCCCACTCCTGGTCTTGGGGAAGAGGATTTTTAATGTCACTTTTGTCACCAACAAGTTCACCAGGGACTACACCCCAGGGAGCCTGCTGCCAGTAACTGCCATGCAAAGAGAGCAATTTACTAGTCTTTATTATAATTTACCTATCTCTTCTAACCACTCTTCTCTAGATGCTGTACAGTATTCACCTGACCTCCACAGTATCATAATAGTTTTTTCGGTCAAAAACTGCCTATACAATAGTTGTTTTGGTGAAAGAACTGAATCCTGGAGTTTCCTATTCCGCTATCTTCCCACAATCCATCTACTCTGTCATATTCCCATAGTACCCCAGCTGCTGGTTTTTCATAAATGCCTTTTATCATTTTGAGGAGGTTCCTTTATGTTCCTATTTTCTGAGTGTTTTTATCATGAAAGGGTATTTGATTTTGTCACATGCCTTTTCTGCCTCAATTCAGATGATCGTGTGATTAGGTCATTCTGTTAATGTGGTATATTACTTTGAGTGATTTTCTTATGTTGAACCACCCTTGAATTCCTGTGATAAATCCCAGTTGCTCATAGTATATAATCTTTTTACTATATTATTGGATGAGATTTGCTTTTATTTTTTGAGGCATTTTGCATCTATATTCATAAGGAAAATTGGTCTCTAATTTTCTCGTCGTGTTTTTTCTGGCTTTGGTATAAAGATAATGCTGGCCTCATTGCTGTGTTTCGTGTTAATTCTTTGAATGTTCAGTATCACGGTGGGTTGTCATGTGCATTTTTTTTGGATAACTAATGAAGATGAGCAACTGTTCGTATGCTTATTGGTCATTTGAGGTCAAAACTAACAGTTCCGAAGCTGTGAAATGTCCAAATCAAGGCATCATCAGAGATGCTTTCTCACCAAAGTCAGCTACTGGTAATCTTGGTGTCTGACCACATGGTGAAGATGGTTTCCTATCTCTGCAGAGATTTGTGCCTTCCCCTCGAGAATCTACTGTCTCCCAGAGCTCAGCTTGTCTCTTTCCAGGCCTCCTCTCTCAGTTTCCTGGGGCTTCTCTGCCTTTCTCAGCTGTGGGCGGACCTGGAGTCCTTTTCTGTCACATGGCCAGATTAGATATGGCAGAGCTCCCTTTTTCTGTGTGTGTATCTCTGCGTGTCTCCATTTATATCAGACCCAGCAAGAGGGTGGAGACTCAACCTGAGTCATGCCTCACCCCTGCTGTAGTCCAACCAAGAGTCTCACACTCACAGGAATGGATTAAAAAACATAATCTTTCTATTTTTTGGGATTCGTAAAAGAATTTCAAACTCACAGAGAAATTCACTGAGGACCCACTGGGTTCTAGAGATTTATTTGTAGGAAAGTAATAATTAATGCAACATCCTTGGCAAATAAGAGACTAATCACCTTTTTACTTAATTCTTGTTTCAGTTTTGGTAAATTGCAGTTTTCAAAGAGTGTGTACATTTAGTCAAAAGTTAAAATTATTTGTATAAAGTTCATAATCTTTTATCATTCTTACATCTAAAGGATCCATAGTGATGTTCCCTTTTTCACTTCTCAGTTGGTGATTTGTGCCTTTTTTCCCCTTTATCTATCTTACCTAGAGATCTGTCATTTTTTATTAATGTTTTAATGATAACTTTTCGTTCTCTTGATTTTCCCTGTTATACATTTGCTTTCTTTCATTAAATTTTGCTCTTACTTTTATTACTTGTTCCTTTTTACTTTGTGTAATTTGCTGTTCTTTTTCCTTTTGGATAGATGCTTAAATAATTGCTTTTTCAACTCCCCCCTCCCCCCTTTTTAATTTAGAGAAGTTGTAGGTTTACAGAAAAATCATGTAAAAAATACAACATTCCCATATTACTCCCCCCTCAATTATTAACACTTTGCATTATTGTGGTACCTTTATTACAATTGATGAAAGGATATTATAATTGTACTATTAACTATATTTTAGTATATATTTATTTAGAGCAGGGGTTTTTAACAAGGGGTCTGTGAGCTTAAATTTAAGTTAAAAAAAAAATTCTTGTGGGGACGTGTTGGTGTGGATGTGATGTATTTATTAAATAATACACAGTATAGTGTGGACGCAGTAAGAGGTCTTTGGTTTTCACCTAACTGGCAAAGGGGTCTGTGGAACAAAAAAGGTTAAGAACCCCTGATTTAGAGCTATAAAGTTTCTTCAAGGTATAGCTATCCTGCCACATCTAATCTGTTTTACCCACACATTGCAGTCGTAATTTCAGTTATTATATTTTCAATTCTAGAATTTTCCTTTAATTTTTTTTTTCATTTTAAAAACAATGTATTGAAGTATAGTGTTCATACATAAACATACATAAACAATAAGTGTTTAGTAAACATTGTGAACATACAAAACAAACATGCATAACATCATACAGGGCTTCCATATATCACCCCTTTGATTTTTTTATACATATCATTTCTGTAATGCAATTTTTCATCTGTTTTCCATTTCCTCTATTTTCTTGTATATTAAGTCCTTTTCTGATAACTCAAAAGTCTAGATCTGCTTCTGTTACCTTTTTTTTTTCCTTTTCTCTTTTTTCTTGGTCACTTTGTTTTTGTCCTGCTTAATAATTTTTGATAGAATGCTGAACATTGTATATGAAATATAATAGAGGCTCTAGATGATGATATTTTCTTTCATAGAGGATTGTCTTCCCTTTAGTGGACAGATGTAAGTGGAGAACTGATCATTTTAATCCAATGAGGGTATGAACTAACTGGAGGCTTTGCTGTATTTGAGTAAGGCTTCTTTTCCTCTGGTTTGCCCCAACTCCTTGAGTGTAGACAAAAGATCCAAATGAGAGCTTGCGGTGTTCACTACAGTCCCTTAGCCTTGAGAGTCAGTTTCATTCCTGCTTTTCAGAGACTTTCTGCTTGGGTAGGGCTTAGATCTCAACCCTACTCAAGTTTGAAATTTTGTTCTGAAAATGTCTGAAGGGAAAATTAGCTGAGTGTCAAATTCAGTTCTCTGACCTTCCTCCTCCCTATTGGGTTCGGCTCCTAAAGTCTCCAAATTTTGTCTCTAGCCCTTTAAGATTCCCAAAATCATTATTGGTTTCTCTGTCCCACCCCAGTCTATCTCATCCCCACCTCCAGCAGTGTCTCTGGGTGCTTTGCCTCATGCGTAGAGGGAAAACTCCTGCAAAATATTGACATCTCTTTTTTGTTACCTCTCCAGAGTCTTCAAGACCTGGTTTTCCCAGCAGCTCTGATACCTTTGAATGTTATATTTTTTTTTCCCTAACTTTTCTAGTTCTCAGCTGGAGTGTAGGTTTTCTGTTACCCACTCCATCATAAATGAAAGCAGAAATTTAATTTTAAAAAATTTGAACAAAACAGTTTTGCCATAAGTAATTATTTGGGGACATAGGAAGGTGCTTGGCCCAATTTGCATTTATAGAGAAAGCATCTGCAGCTATGTGTAGCCATCGAAATAGCTTTTGAATGATAAATAATAAGGCAGGTAAAGGAGAAGAGGGGCCTGTGTTCTAACCAGCAAAACAATATGAGCAAAGAAGAAATGATGGTTGGGCAGGGAAGAACTGTAAATAGTTAATTATTACTCTTATAGTATAGCATTTAAAGCAGAAAGTGATAGAAGGTAAGTGAGGTTAGAGAAGCAAGGTAGGCATGGAGGGCTTTGTATGCCATGCCTGAAGGAGTACTCTTAATCTTTTAGGTAATGGTGAACCTTTTAGATGTTAAATAAGCTGGAGAGGATGTTTTAATGATCAGTGTAGCAGCGTGTAGAATATGAAACCCTGTGTTTGTACCATGTTGAATCAGTCCATTAATTCTTACTGAAATTAGTTGTGCAATCAAATTGCTGAATCCCCTTCACCTGTGTAAACAATCCATATAAGAGTGAACACATTCCTTGATGGAATCAGTAAATATTGTCTGGGGCATTTTGTTTTATTTATTTACTTTTAAGATTAATGAGAATGGGATTACTTAGGCACAGACCTTATTTTTTATAAAGCTATTCTGATAATATTACTGTTTGGTACCTGCTTTAATTAATTTTAAAAAGTGATCTTAGAGTCAGTATTGCTTCATTAAGAATGGGTCTTCTCACACTTTTATACCTTTTGGGTTTTTTTTGGTTAGTGTTAGTTTTGACTAGTGATTCCTGCCCATGCAGGAATGTGTTCTTAACCCTATTCTTACATTTTAATTTCAGGTATAATAAAGGTCAAAGATAATGTAATATCTCTCTTATGACCCATTGTGTAATGTTTAAAACAATTACTCATATATAATAAAGTTTTGTCAATTCGTTTTTATGGCATCATCAGAGCATCTGATATTTTCAAAGGTGGGAAAGGAGAAAATAGTATGAGTGCTTTTTGCATGCCATGTGTGTGCTTATATATGTTATATCATTTAGTTATAACTATGATAATGGCAATGTCCATATAACTTGTGTTCCTTCTGTTACACACTTAAAGCACAATGCCTGTCTTTTGTAGCACTTCTTAAAATTATATATCTGTGTTATGGTTTAATGTCAGACATCAAATAATGTAAATAATGACATTATTTAATGTAATCTGTAATTCAAGCACTATTTTTTCTTCCATACTCCTCTATGTGTTGCTAACCTGAAAGTGGACTTAGTAATGTTCCTGTTCCTTATTGCTACTCTAAATCATTGTTCCTTTCACCTACCTAAAAGCCTCTCCAGTTTTATCAGATTATATCCACCTGCCTTCATTATGTGAATTTATTTCCTTATTAATTTGTTTGGCTGGCTTACTTAGCATTACTTTTCCATACTTGTTTTGAGATTTCAAAAAAAGACTCATCTTGGTAGGAATTTCATTTCTCTTGAATGCTTACGTCTGTTCATCTAGAAGTTTAGTGGCCTTTACTTGGTTCTCAAGGACCTATAGGGACCCCTAGTCTAGAACTAGGTCTTAAAGTAGTACCACCAGGCTCCATGGAAATGTGGGATATTGTAGAACTAACAGCTGCTTGACCCAGGTCCTACCTTCAGGGCTGTGTCTGCCTCCTCTCACTTTCCTAAAGATGTTATAATAATCCCAGAGGGTGGTATTTGCCACCTTTTTCACCTCTTTTTGTAAGAGGAAGAATCTAACTCCTGGTTTTATTAGACTGGCTGCAGTTTCCTCCATCGTCTTGGACAGTAGTTTCTTCAGGACATAAACTCCCCTGCTATTTTACATATCCAGAGCCCATCAATCCCATAGCTTCAGTTCCATGTACTGCCTTATGCTTTCGTTCTCTTTTTGATTCGTGGAATTATCATTTTTGAGCACAACTGTGATTTTTAAATTTTTCTTTTTTATATATTCTTTTGCTTATGTGTTTGAGGCTGAAGGTGGACTGAGCTGCCTTAAAGCATGAACTTCTACAATTCTATTTCTGTAGCAGAGGTGCTTTCTTTAAGTAATTGATATAATTATAGAGATTTCTAATACAGTTCATACTTTATTAAGCAGAACAAAATGGAAATTGGATTAACTATTTCCTAATGGCATAAAAATAACATTAAGAACAAATTATGTGGGTATGTAGGGCTGGGGAAGGAAAGAGGGATTGAGGTGACTGCTAAAGGGTGTGGAGTTTTCCTTTTTTGGAGTAATGAAATTGTTCTAACATTTTTTGTGGTGATGAATGCACAACACTGTGATTATACTAAAAGCCATTGATTATACACTTTGGATACATCATATGGTATGTGAATATATCTCAATAAAACTGCTTAAAACATAAAAAATGTAAAAAGAACAAATTACGTCTAGTAAATTATAATGAGATATTCACCTCCTTACCTTGTACCAAATAAGTGAGTGTAGCAGCTTCTTCCTCTTTATTGACTTTCAGTTCTCATTATATCTGTTTCTAGTGGTCTTCTACTCATGTTGATTTATTTGCAAGTCTTAGGAGCTTAACTATGTATTATGTATTATGCCTTGAGGTTAACATCATTCTTACCCTTCAGAGTAAAATTCGCAGGCTTAAAATGGTGACTCATTTCCTTGCCTCAAAAACGATCCCCCTCCTCACTCTTTAGCTTTAAGATTCAGGTTAGTTGCTATATCTCTAAGAAGCTTTCATTCTACTCCCACACTGGGCAAGGTGTCCTTCCAATTGTTCTCTTAGCACCCTGTGCATACCTCTGTTTGAACACTTACCATACCTATTTTTTAACATTATCCAATTGTCTGCCTTACTGTGAACTCTTAAGTTTGAAATTTAAATGGGGAGTTTCTCATTCATCATTGTATTCCCAGGACCTATCATCTAATAGGCACTTTATTAATATGAACTAAATATCTTGATTGTCAGGTGTTTTCAGATTATTGTTCATAGTCTTAATATCAGCTTAGTGGAGGGATGCTAATGTAAGTGGTTGAAACCATCTTTATCCTATTTTCTTGGCAGTATTCTAGGGTCAGTCTTTGACAAAGGGAATTGACGTGAGGTGGGTGTATGGTAGTTAATCTTCTAAAATACCAGTTTATATCTAAGTTTGGAGCTAGTTGTAAAAAGTATGTAAGTATGATTAGTTGATTTGGACAACTCAAGGAAACACTTTGTGGTGCCAAAACTGAAAAATGACAGGAAATGAAGAAAGAGGAGTTGAAATAAATAAGAAGAGAAATTAGCAGATGCAGTGGCAGAGATTACATGAGCAGCAAGTCATGTATTTCTCACAACCCTAGAGATAGCCAAAAGGAGGAAGAGAAGACATTGCAACTAAAATACCTGTTTGAAGAAACATGTCAAGATATACCACCCTTCATACTTTAATAGGTCTTTTATGCATCTTTGTATGATATAGGAGTTAATTTCATAATGTTGACCCCGGAAAAAGGCTTAAGCTATGGTCTCTATTCTGTATAAGGAATGAGGTAAGTAATATACTTTTTAAAAGATTTCCATCACAAATGGTTATGTTAAAGACTACAGTGTTTGGATTAAACTTTTACTTGTCTGAAATGCTCACTCACTGAAAATACTCTTTTCCACTAATCACAGAGTCGTTTCTATGTTTTGTTTTGTTTTGTTTTGTTTTGGGGGAAAAAGTAGTACTCATAAGGATCTGTTTCATTTAGCATTAGTAAATTACTAGTTGGCGGTTTTTTTAAATGGTGGCTGCAAAACTCAAGAGTAAAAGTATCTAAATTATTATTGCTTTAAAGTGTGTAAGTCTACACTCAGTTAAAAAGAATATGGTAGTAAGGTTAAAACAACATTGTCTATGTTTAGGGAGTAATCTTTCCAAATAGTAATTTAATTCAGATGAATTTCCCCTTCAATGTTCTTTCATCCTTAAAGATGTAATTTATCTGTTGTCCTTGGTTTCTTTCATTTATTCCTTTTGATTTTAGTTTTGTTTTTAATGGGCTATCTTTCTGTTACCATAGTCCAATTTATATTTTCTAAGATGATTTAATGGCTATTTGCTGACTTAGAAATAAATTTACTATATTTTCTTATTCTCAAGAAATGGGAAAACTTAATTCCAAAATTAGTCAGTTGAATAGTGTTACCTAGACTTTAAAATGTCATATTCCCTGAACACCTCAATTTCATTAAAGTATTCAGTGAGATGACTTAGTGGAGATTTTATTTAATAAAAGAATAAAGAATATTATATATTCATATTAAATACCATATCCAGTGCATAAAATTTTATCTTCATCAAAAGTTGATGGATTTTTAATAAACCTTAAAAACCGTTTTTAACATATAAGAATATATTCGACAGCATTTACTAACCTTTTATGAGAACTCTAAACATATTCTTTGTGATAACTTGAAATGTTACTTGTTCTCTTTTATTTATTTTAAAATATTTCCCTTAAAGAATGTTTCTCCATCCCAGAGAGATGAAGTGATTCAGTGGCTGGCCAAACTCAAGTACCAATTCAACCTTTACCCAGAAACATTTGCTCTGGCTAGCAGTCTTTTGGACAGGTTTCTAGCTACTGTAAAGGTAAATATTTTTTGATACACTCATACACAATCTCTTGTTTGATGGTTTATATGCTAAACCAGGGTCTATAAGTAAATATTCTATAAAGTGAAAAGAAGTGGGAAACCTTCCTGGAGAAGGAAGACACCATAAGTGGTGTCTTCTGCTATCTGCTATTGCTTTAAATTTTTAAAAGTGTTTACAATTGTATTTGCTATAAGTATACGTAATTTATATTTAACCTATGAGGTTTTTGATCTCTTAATTTTAATACAAACCATATACTATTGGCAGAATATTTAGTTATCTTCTAACAGATTGTGTACTAGATGTGAACAGCAAATCAGAATAGAAAAGTATACGTCTATTGCATATTTATCTGTCACTGCATTTAAAAAAAATTTTTTTTTTTTTTAGAGTTATCAGGGCCGGGGATTGAACCCTGGACCTCGTAAGTGGGAAGCCGGAGCCACATCGGCTCCCCTGAGTTGGTTTTTTCATTTGTTTGCTGCTTGTTTGTGTTTTTGTTTGTAGGAGGCACTGGGGACCAAACCCGGGACCTCCCACATGGGAAGCAGGCAGTCAACTGCTTGAGCCACATTGTTCCCCTGCTTATTTTTTGAATTTTTTGTATTATATGGTTTTCTGAACAATATACAGATAGTTTCTAGGGTATGCATTTGTAATATAACAATATGAACTGAACTTTCATAAAATAACTTTGGTATATTTTTGTTGAATGGCAGCATGCAGATACATTCATAAGTTTTATATTGCCTCTGTTAGTATAATATATCATTGGTTGTTATGTGAAATTGGTTATAATAGGACCTCAAAAGATTTAAAACAGAAAGTCAGCATTCATTTAATGGCAAGGCATGAAAGAGTAGAAAAGCAAATTCATTTGTATGCCTAGGAATATGTAAGTTAAGGGAACTGTGAATTCAGTGCTGAGGTGCTTTTCTGTTTGTTTTAAGTATAAAAAAATAGAAGCTACAGAATTATGGAGGGTAGAGGAATTTGTATAGCTACTCAGATACCTTTTTATGTTTCAAGCATCTATTCTTAAGAGATTTAAAAAACCCTTAATTATAATGGCACTAATTGCTGAAATATGGGTTGAAATGCCTACTTTTATCTCAGCATCAAGTCCCCCTTACTCCTTCCTATCTTCCTACCACAGCAGACTCAACCTTTCACAGATAATTTCACAGAAATATGAGTTTAAGGTTATTGTTCTTTCTTGGGTTGTATATTCTTCAAAATTTGTTAATGACCTCATAGTTGTAGCTTCTGTCATCAAAAAGATGTTTACTGAGTTTATTAATGATTTTAAACAAATTTGGGCATGTTTGTGGGAATAATTAGAGAATTTTTACCTTGTATAATATCATTTGTTTTCATATTTCATATTTCTTGGGTCCTGGCATGTTTATTATCAGCATCATTACTTCGAGATGAGAAATACTCTGCATAGAGATGGGCTAATTTATATCAAAACAATTTATCTAAAATGTATTTGTAGGTTAAATAAAGCACTCAAAACAAATTGTAAAATGGCTGCAACAGTGCATTGTAACCTCAATTCTAGCTGTGCAGCAGTAAAGAGCAGTAAAGCTCTTTAAAAGTATGGAACCCAGGCCTTATTCCAGACCTCCTGAATCTGAATTTTTAGGAGGTGAGATCTGAATGTCTGTATTTAAAAAGCAAAAACAAGCTACACAGATGATTCTGATGTACAACCAGGATTGAGAACTCTGTTGGTTTAAAAAATCACATTTGCTGTTGGGATTCTAATTTTTATTACTAAATTTATTATTGGTACCCTTGATTTAAGGGTGGAGGTTGGGGGTTGTATTGCCTCCCAAAGTTGTTAACTTTGCTAGTCTCTTTTGCTTTGTAATGAACTTAGATTACCTCAGGAATCCCCAGTTTGAGATAACTGCATACATGGGAAGGGAGCCTGGGAGACTATTTTCTTACCTATAAAATAAAGGCATAATAGACACGATAGTATTTATGAAAGTACTTTTGAAACTGTAGTGGTCTGACTAATGGATGATATTGGTCCAGCTGTTTTCGTGTGGCCAGAGGATTGGAACATTCCTAGACTGCATGTCACTTATACCAAGGTAGTGGTTGTTAGCATGTTTAAGTGGTAAACTAAAGGCCATACTCTGGTCATCAGAAAGCTTCTACAATTTCACAGGAATGTAATATTTTATTTAAGTCTGCAGTGTTAAAACAGGTTTTACTGGTTCTTTATGTTATTTAACTTACCTGTCATTTGATATAATTAGAATAAATTGTTCTGTTATTAAAGTGCAGGATGTAGTGGTTGAGCACCTGCCTCTCCCACGTTTAATCCCTGGTACCTCCTTTAAAAAAAAAAAATCAAAAAAGGATTCTGATGTGACATTGGCAAACATGCAAGTGGGCCTGGCCTACCACCTTAGTGTAGATAAGGAAAGCAGGCAAATTCAAGCCCTCCTATGTGTGTCAAACCCAAGGAAGTTTTTTGTTTTTTATTTCTTTAACTGAATTCTGAACAGATTTAGGAGCCTTTCATTCCCATCTTGGAACTTGAATATAGATTTTTTTTTTATGGACACTTAATTAGAAAATTTCTATTCATTTGCTAGCATCCTATAATTTTGTTTATGTATTGGAAATATACTTCTTTTATATATTCTTATTATAGTCTCTTAATTCCCCTAACACCTCATATGTTATCTTACTGATATTTTGTTAACAGATAAAAATAATAAAACTAGCATATATATACACACATACATATATAACTTTCAGCAATATAATGATCTTATTGTTTCTGTAGAGTGTCATATGGCTAGGGCTGTGATCTTAAAAGAAAAGCAATGGGTGGGAATCATTGTAATCAAGTTCCATAGAATTGTGTGCCTATTTGTCTCACCTGCATATCTAGTTGTTGTTGGGTGTTTTGTTTTGTTTTGTTTTGTTTAGTAAACTCTTTACTATTTTGAAGACTTACTAAAGTTACTTTTTCCCTTTTCAAAATTTTAGGCTCACCCAAAATACTTGAGTTGTATTGCAATCAGCTGTTTTTTCCTAGCTGCCAAGACTGTTGAGGAGGATGAGGTAATAGAACTTTAAAGATTAGTTATGTTTCTTTTTTTGAAAATTTTGCTCAATTAACTTGCTTTGTGTCAAAACAAAAATTGAAAATGATTTTCTCTTCTCTGCTCCCTGTTCCCATTCCTCCTTACTTTGGATAGAGAATTCCAGTACTGAAGGTATTGGCAAGAGACAGTTTCTGTGGATGTTCTTCATCTGAAATTCTGAGAATGGAGAGAATTATTCTGGATAAGTTGAATTGGGATCTTCACACAGCTACACCATTGGATTTTCTTCACATTGTAAATATACCTGAAGTCTTTTGGTTTCTTATTAGAATATGTAGTCCTGTTTCAGTAACTTGAAAAGTAGATTGCCCTCTTGTATGTTCTTATTTTTAGGAAAATGAGAATTAGCCAAGGAAAAATGAGAAATTGATATATGATAAATCGCTGGAGATAAAATTGCAAACTTAGAAACTGAGTACCTGACGAGGTTACATCGACTTCTGTACATAATTTATGTAGACATTTAAATAGAACTAATATGATGTTCTTGTGTCTTTCAGTTCCATGCCATTGCAGTGTCAACTAGGCCTCAGTTACTCTTCAGTTTGCCCAGACTGAGCCCATCTCAACATTTGGCAGTCCTTACCAAGAAACTACTTAAGTGTATGGCCTGTAATCAACTTCTGCAATTCAAAGGATCCATGCTTGCTTTGGCCATGGTTAGTTTGGAAATGGAGAAACTCATTCCTGATTGGCTTTCTCTTACAATTGAACTGCTTCAAAAAGCACAGGTAAGTGTCAGTCTAATTAAATAATGTTCATTTTAAACTTATCTTTTATTGGATACATAGAATTACTAGATGGTTATAAAACTAGGGTAGAATCATTTCAAATCTTGCAGTGGCAAATTGTACTTAAAAGGAGACAAGAGTAAAGTATTCTACACTTTAAATTCATGGGCTAGATGGCTTTTTTCTCTTATAAAGCTTAGATAATATATATTTTTTATTTTCAACCCTTCTCCTAAATTACTTAAATTTTGATCAACTACTTAAGCTTTCAGTCTAGAAAATTCTGATTCAAATGGAAAGCTGGTGATAGTACTATAAGTTTGCAACTACTTTGAGAGGATATTTATTGGTTCTATTTATGTCACCAAATAGAACTGATCAATCTTATATCTACTGCAAACCTAATTCATCTGCTAACAGAGTTCATAAAAGACTTTTTCTTTGTATGGCTCTATTTATTCCTATTTTGTTGTGAGTTAGCTTCCTGTGTTTTATTGGATTTTATTTTAAGTTCTAAGTTTAAAAACATTTGCAATATAAGAAGAATTAATGGTAACAAAGAGCTGTAGTTATTGAATTATATAAAAGAATACTATAAAAGAAACAGAAGAATAACACTTGAATTTGGTAATTTGTTAGATGGTTATAGTTGATGATCTTATAGATATGTGCTGTAAAAGGTAGAACATTTAAGAAGTACCTCAGTGCTACCATCAGCTTCTGAGAATTTCAGGCCCTAATTTGTGAGCAGAGACTGAGAGGTTTTTTCTTAAAAAGGATAATAATCCTAGCAGTATGTTCGCTCTATTTATGTCTTGTAACACAGGCTCCTTTATAAGGAAGATACATTATTTTAAATTAAAATAATTTAGAGAAGAATTTCTTTGCATTGACGTAAGTGCTGTAATGCAAATGAATAATTCCTAGGAGATAGTTGTTACTTAGAGAGAATTTTTAGAAACTATCGTAAACCACCTTGTTAATGCATAGTATGGCACAGAAAATTTGTTTTGCTTACCTAGAGTGTTAGAAAGTGAGTGGAGTGTTTGATAGTAATCATTTACATTAGACTGTAGAAGTAGGGAGAGGGGCATTAATAGAGAACCTCCTGCTTTTCATTTTTAAAATTTTTTAAATTAGAAAATGCCTCCTGACTTGCTTTCTGTCCCTATTCCCAAGCTTGTACAGAGAAAATTTGGTACATGAAGTATTACTGTCACAGAGAAATGACAGACTTTGAAGTATAAATAATAAAAATGTGTAAATAGTATAATTCTGTAGCTTTGAGAGCTTGTTCTCTTCTAAAGAACACTTGAGAACCTGTTGGTTCTCTTTCACAAGGCTGCTTTTTTCTCCATGAATCTCAACAAGGGTAAAATTATTGTGTGCTTAGAACAAATTTAGGTTATCCTAGACTAGAAGGATTTTGTTTTCCTGTTATTTTGGACAAAGGACTTACTTGAGTCTTGGGTGGAAATGGGGCTATAATGACCCATTTACTATAGTGATCTAAACAGTCTTCTTTTCATTAAATACATGTCTTTTTAAAGTATTCTGTCTGTGGTATGTATTATGAAAGTGACCAAGCCATTTGAATATTTGTGGTGGTTTTACTTTTCTAGGCCAATAAGTATCATTCAGTTAATAGTTCATTAAACTAGGTACTTAGTTTTAGAAATAATTTCTAT
>JAQZBX010042153.1:0-22109 GCA_029593785.1 Cabassous unicinctus | reverse complement strand
AACTAAGAAACAAAAAATACAAAACTTATAGGTTTTCTTTCACTTTATATATTTATTCTCTATAAAAATAATAATTATGTTTATTTTTCTAATTCGCCATGAATCAGTGAAAAGCTTTTCATGGAATGACTGTTCCATGGTTGGTAGCTTGAGAAACACTGATTTTGTAATGAATTACTGCATAACATTCAGTTAATCCTCCATAAATATATTTACATTACCTAAGTTTGACAATTATTGACCAGAAATGAATTCATGATTTGATAGTCCTTGACAAGTAACTAGAGTCAAGCTAAGTATGTTGCTAGATTAGCAATGCCATCATTTAAAAAAGAAAATACCCAAGTCACTATCAGTAACATCTTATGAAAGCTTAGAAGGCTGCCAGGAATATGTGACTAAAGCAGCAACAACTTCATCATTCCACAAATTGTGTTATTACCATGAGCAGAACTAAGATTATCTTCAGAAAAATTTTGATCCACTCCAGCACCTACACAAAGATTTCATCAAAGCCCCAGAGAGATACAGCATAGTATATGACTATAATAAACATATATTTTGGAATATCTTTAATGCAGATGTAGCCACACTCCTCTCATTCCTATTCTCATTAAAAACAGTCTAAAAAAAAATGACAACTCTGTAAAACACCAACAGAACATTCAGTTTTAATGAATGTAACTTCCTATTGTGTAAATATAAAAATAAGCTGGTTACAAAATGTATGGCTATGTAACTGAAGAATTAACTCTGATTTTAAATCTGTGGAAATCTTTAAATAGGGGGATATCTAAGGATATTTATGTTGAGGAATTTCTTTTTGATCTACAATTGGTCTGACATTGGAATGCTAGGTAACTTCCCCTCTTGCAAATCTTCCATCTGCCAACTCTTTAGAGTGCTGGTGTTTATTTTACGTTTTCCTTCCAGGCTTAAGGCAAGTCTGCAAAACACATGTTGTCTAGGCATATTGTATTATTTGACCCAGACATGTTTTTGACTCAGCAATTTAATTAGTCATGAAGCAAACTGCAAGCACTCAAGCTGAGTTTTCATAAAATAAAACGAAAACCAAATCCACACGGACACACAAATGCAATCGGTACATTTCAGCACAACTCATTTTCACAAAACAGACAGTAGATGGACATTACAGTTTAATGACTCTAGCCACCTTCACCAAAAATCTTCAGCTATTCTGCAGTCAGTCTAGGTGCCTATATACTTTTCCAATAGGCTCTGTCTGCATTCAGTATGCCTCAATCCACAGCTATTTAAATCTGTAAACATTAGACAGTAATGGTTGAGTTTTCATTCAGTAGTGCCAGGGTTATTGGCAGATGTTTCTGCAATCTAAGCATAGTATTTTCACCAAAATACACCAATGTCTAGACCTGGCACTGTATCTAGGTGATTTGATTCTACTATCTGGATCTTCGTTCTTGATTTTGTTCCTCTATCCTGATTACTCGAAGTTAATCACTCACCTGCGTTCTCCATTTTATGTCTTTCCTTTGCAAAATATGTGAGTTGGGAAGGTAACATTCAAACAAGAGCATGATTTTGTGCTTATATTTTTACATAATTTCTCATATATTCTCATATATGGCTATCAACACTTTAAAATAGTTGCAGTTTTCTCTGATAAAAATAAACTGAAAGCCTTACCAAATAGATGGATACTCTCATCCTGCATAGAGCAGACCTGTTAAAAATACCTTTCAAATGCAATACTGCTCTGGGGTTTTGATATTTATCCCCTTTCTCACAACAAGTTATCCCTTCCTTTGATTCAATAGGGACCTCACATATACACACAGTTTTATTTACTTAACACTGTTGGCATCATGGGTGTGTTTATGACAGATGGTCAGATGTTTTTATTTTATGCCATATTTATAAATATAGAAAACTCTGTTCTTTGCAGTCCTGTAACATATTGATGCATTGTTAAGTACCACAAGAGACTCTTCCACCTCTGCCACACAGCTTTCCAATTTCATCCCCAACTTCCAGTTGAGTTAAAGAAGAGCAGTTGAAGTATTTCAGCTTTTTTGTTAGCAGAACAGGTTACAAAAAGAACATTTAGAAGCGGTAATCACATAGATCCTTAACGCAAGGATGCATTTGGTGTCTAGTAAATTCCCAGACACTCTTATTTTACAATAAGTTCTTAAATACCCTATTCTTCAAGCCAAAACTAAAGATTCTGAGAAATATTTAGCTAATATTCAAAATATTAACTACTTATTCAAAATCTTTATGCCGGAGCACTTGATATTCTACAGAATAATCAATAAGTAAGGATAATTTTAGGCAAGCAATGAAAACATGCCGTATGCTTTGACTAGAGAAAAAATTTTCACCATAAATAAGTTAATGAAAATATGCTTTGATTACTCATTTCAATTCTCCCTAAAGAAATACTCTTTCCTTATAAATTTTCATCTATAGTGTTCATGATCTTATATAACTGTATACAAATTACATTAGCAATTATTTGATTCATTGTTCCCATATCTGAATAGGAATATAAACAATATTGACAGGAAAAAAAAAAAAAAACTATTGGAGTTAAAAAAAAAAAAAAAAAATTGAGATAACAAGATTAACTGGATGCCAACTTATACTCAAGTACTGGGTAGGAGATTTTGTACCAAAACTGGTATGGGAATTCTATCATACAAATCAGATACAAGGCTGGTTTTACTCACTTGAGGAACAGATGATCAGGTTAGTACTAAGACTTACGGGGTCCTGAAAAGGGTCACATTTTCATCAAATACATGACCTTCACCAATTATTTGTTTACTGATTATTAATCTCACTTTTAATGGGAGACCAAATATTTTGTGCTGGTTTGGAGCGATGCATATCAGAAAAGCGTATAAAACTTAATCCATTCCTGTAAGTATGAATCCATTGTAAGTAGGACATTTTGATGAGGTTACTTAAAGTGTGGCCCAACTCAGTCAGGATGGGTTTTAATCCTATTACTGGAATCCTTTACAAGCATAATGAAATTCAGAAAAAGAAAGAAAACCACAGAGTGAGCAGCCAGAAGCTGAAAGTCAATAGTACCTAGAAAAGAATGGAGAGCTCAGGAGAGGTCACCATGTGCTTTGCCATGTGACAGAGGAGCCAAGAACCAAGGATCACAGGCAGCCAGCTCCAGAATGTCAGTCTTCAGGAAAAAAGCATCCACTTGATAAGGACTTGGTTTGGTCTTTTCCTAGCCTCAAAGCTGTCAGCCAATAAATTTGCATGGTTTAAGCCTACTCATTGTGTGGTATTTGCCTTATCAATACTAAAACAGGTACAAAAAAATAATTTTAGTTCATACTAAGGTGGACATTATAGAAAACACAGATTTTCTTCAGAGTAAATTTAGCTTTAAGGAAGAATAATATCAGAACATAGTGCAAGATGGGTCCTCAAAATCAGAAGAAAAAAAAAAAAGAAAAAAGGGAGTTCTTAGGGAAAACAATGACGTTTTTACCATTGATTCTGTCTTAAAAATTCATTCTTTTTAAGTGTTAAAGCCATATATATATTTACTATCCAGGTCGACAACTTTTAGAATTTCTATAACAAATAAAGCTTTATTATTGGTAAACAATTCCAAATAATGTGGAAGCTAATATGCAATTAAAATTTCCCTTTCAATTTTTATTGCACAGGAAACTCATAATTTATCAGAAATTTCAAGATAGACTGCCCTGTTATATTTTGCCCATATTTGTCCTGTTAACTTTTATTGCTAATTTTTGTAAACTAAAGTGCTTTATTTTATTTCCATAATTTACATATTTTTCTCCATATATTTAACAATAGCCATGGGAATTTGCATCTTCTAATATTATGGAACTTCCCAGTGAACATTGACTTCGCTTTTAAAAACGAGAAAGTACTAAAGCAACTTTAGTATATAACAAGAACCTCTTATTTCCTCATGTTTCTAAGCATGATATAGTATTGAAACTTCCATTGTATTTATGCATTTCTTGGTGGAGATTTTCACATTCAAAATAAAGCTGCTGTCTATGCTTCCCCTGCCGTACATAGCTGCTATTCGATTTCCATCTCTCTAGTTTATTTGTATTTATATTTTGTAAAAGTCTTATATATCCACCATCACCCAGGTTTGTATTTTACCTGAGGTTTCACTATGTTATACAGTCTCCTGTTACGTTTTTTAGCTTTCCTTCTAGTAATATACATGGCCTTAGACTTACCCTTTTAACCACTGTCATACCAATAGCTCTGCAAGTTACAGACACATTGATGTGCTTTCACCATTTCTGTTCATAGAAAGATTGAGAGATGAGGTTTTTTTTCTTGTTTATATTATTGGAATAATGAAAATGCTTTAAAAGTGACTGATATGATGAATGCAGAACTATGAGATTATAATGAATACCATTGATTTTAGACTTTGGGTGGATTTACGCTTTAATATGTATCAGTAAAATTTATTTGTTAAAAGTTAAATAAATAAACCTGAATTTTATTTCCCTAAAATCGCTCTTTAATCTTAGTTACATGGTGATCAAATATCACAAAATATCACAAATATTTTCTTATACACAACCTTATCATACAGATGATACAATACGGAGTTGGTTATTTGGTCAGAGACATATGTTCAGCAAGGTAAGCAGGCATAAATGCTACGCCAAAACTACTTTAACCCATTGCCACTTAGCTTTATCCCTTGAGGATTAAATCACCCCCAGCAAGTTTCCAGAAATGTGAGTTGAAAAATAAAAAAAAATAAAAATATATCTCCCAAAACACATGACTCATTTTAAAAGCATTTTCAACAAAGGAGGCACAAATTAATTTTATCTCATACAAATTATCAAGAGATTTGTAGAGTTTCAACCTCACTGTAATTATGGACAACTATTGGGCAATCTGTAAAGAACATGTTTCCAGTTTAGATTGGTATGAAGAGCAATTATATTTTTTCCATCTTACTTTATGAAAATAAGGATTTTTAAAAGAATTATGGCAACATGGAAAATTTACAATAACAGGAAGTTTTCAATTTTTGACAGTTTGAAATGCTTTTATGAATCCCCAAAAGGGAAAGATTATGTTTTTGAACTAATTAAATATTGTGGGTGTGAGATTCTTTTGATTGGACTAGGTCAGTGAGGTGTGACTCAAGCTGAGTCTCTGCCCTCTTGCTGTGCCTGATAAAAATGGAGACACAGAGACACACAGAGGAGAAAGAAGCTGCCATATTTGATCCTGCAATGGGGGAGAAAGGACTCCCAATTGGCCCATAGTGAGCACAGGAGAGAAGCCCCCGAGAGACTCAAAAAGCTGAGGTCCAGGGAGAAATGAGCCATATGCGTGATAGTTCACAGCTGAACTTAGGAAGAAAGCAGAGCAACTGAGACTGAGAGAGGAGGCCCAGGAAGAGACAAGCCCCATGCCTGGTTGTCTACAACTGAGCCCTGGTAGATGGTAGATTCTGGAGGGGAAAGCAGAGACCTCAGCAGAGATTGGAGACCATCTTGCTTTGCCACATGCCCGGATTTTTGAGAAAGCATCTATGCTGATGCCTTGATTTGGATATTTCATGGCCTCAGAACAGTATGCTTCTACCCTAAATAAAATTCCCATTATAAGGTGTTAAAATCAGGGAGAGGGAAAGAGAGGTATAATATGGGGGCATTTTCAGGACTTGGAATTGACCTGGATGACATTGCAATGACAGATATAGGCCATTATGTATCTTGCCATAGCCAACAGAATTGAGTGGGAGAGTGTGTAAAGTACAATGTAAACTATAGCCCATGCTTAGTGGGAATGCTCCAAAATGTGTTCACCAATTGCAATGAATGTATCACACTAATGAAAGAAGTTGTTAATGTGGGGAAAAGTGGGAGGTCTGGCGAGTGGGGCATATGGGAATCCCTTATATTTTTGTGTGTAACATTTTACGTAATCTAAATATCTTTTCAAAATAAATGAAAAATATATTTTTAAAAATTCCCATTATATAAACCCACCCATTTCTGGTACTTTGTGTTGGCAGCTGTGTGGCAAATTTAGACAAACTTCTAAAGAGAATTGTCTCTAAACCTATCCCTTATAAAACTAAGGTGAGAAATAAAACCAATGATTAAACAATCTTTGCCAAATGCAAAAGAATAATCACACAAAATTAATAGAGCAGGCTAAAATTAAAAGAATGAAAATATTCCTCATGCAAATAATCCAATAATAGGAAAATATTTAATTTAGCCATATTATATAATATATCATTTCAAAGAATTTTCCAAAAATTAGTGGACTATTTTAATAATATGATATGGTTTTAAGTGGGAAAAGGGGGCAAAAACTAAACACTTCAATTTGATTAAAAATACAAACATGGAGAGTGAAAGAAAACACAAAAGGTTAAGAGTGATGATAGTGGGGTGGATGGGATTTTGTTGGATGATTCTAGAGCCAAATTTAAAGAGCTGTGGGACTTCTGGGTGGACAATAGACTTAGCTATTGTAATATTAAATATTCCTTTTTAATATTTGGTGACATTTTCATCAGGTCAGATACAGTTTGTATGAAATGGAATCATCCCTGTTTTACTTCGATTTCTTGTGATTCCTTGGAGTACACAGAGGAAATAAGAGTATGTGAAGTCTCTAAAGTTTATCTTGTTAGTAAAAAAAAAAAAAAAAAACAATATCCAGATCAACCTAAGTTTAGTCTTTATAAGTAATACCTTTATAAAATTGTTTTTACACTGTCTGCCATTAGACCTTGAAATTCACCCTCTCTCTCCAATTTAAATATCTTCTTGTTTCTTTTTAATCTTTATTCAGATATAGGATAAAGCAAATGAAAATTCCAATTTAGTACAGCATATCCCTGATAATATATGAATATTTAATGGTCATCACTTAATTTTTTGATGCAGCTCAGAGACTGAAAATAGTAAATGTAAAATACTACTTTTAATTGAGTTGTATTTTACAGTTGACTAAACTGTTTCTCTTTGTAGGTAACACAACATAAAATCGGGCTGGCTGCTTAGCCATCAAGCCAGAAAGCCCAATATATATGAAAGGCAGAGAGCCAGTGCATTGATGAAAATGAGGTTACCAGCAACATAATTCTATCACTGCCAACTCCCAAGAGAATTGAGTGGAGGCAAATATGTGTTTTTAGAAAATAAACGGAGCACCATTAAGGCTCCATACTATGAGCAATGGGTTTTTAAATAAGCCAGCAGGGCAAACACACTGGTAAGGATTCATCAAAGTTAATTCTGGTATCTGTGTGGGCTGGTAATGAATCACTATGAAGAGATTCCAGGTAAGATATGAAACATACCCAAGGCCACCTTATAAAACACACACAGACAAAATGCAACAGAATCCAATAATAAATAAAACACCCACAAAATGCCTGTCAACATCAGAAATTTGGGGTAAAGTCGATCCAGTTTTGTACTGGATGGTTTTCTAAGGAATAATGCCTCTGATATGGCATTTACTTTACAATTCTTAATATTCTAATATTACCTATTACCTTGTGTTAGATTTTTCTTCTGATAATCTAGGAAAAGAGTGTTAGCAATATAAGATAGAAATACCATACACAAGAATTCTTGGATTACTGACAATGTTTGAGAAATTTGCCATTCTAGGAATTTTCTAACACATGCAAGTGATTTTAGGAGAGTAATCGAACTAGAACATTCAATTGGAACAATTTTCAAATATTTATTCTGTTCTCAAAGTAAAATATTTCTAACTTGTTTCCAGAGAGGTTAAACATGTTTGCTTTTTTCCCCCCATCTTTTTATCAAGTAGGTATTTAACTGTTCTGAGCATCCCTGTTATCTACTAAAAATAATAACGATTACAAAATATCTGGCAAATCAGGACAGTAATGTTAAATATTCAGAGAACCAAAAACTTTTAAAATTTTATTTTATTGTCATTACTAGTATACCATTTGCCAGTCTATAATTTTCTTTTTACATATGAAGTCATGTGTTTTTGCTTGTTTTGTTTTGAATGCACAAACTCTCTTTGGTTCTATAATCATATTTGCATAAGAATTCTCAGTTTTACTATGGTTCTTCTTTAGTAATTCCACCACAGAAGCCACCTGGCCTGGTTATTTGGCTTGTAAGCTCTCTTTAAAGGTATTAAATACAGTTAAGAATACATTCTTAGTCCATCATATCAATGTTCAGGACCTCTCCCCAGGAAAGCACTGAGAAGAAAGAGCCATTATTGGATATCGGCTCTACGGAGGCTGTAATCAGCAAAATCAGGCACCATCTCCCAGGAATGTGGATGAGAAAGGGGAAAAAGAGAGTCAAATATTAAAGGTACTAATGGCAGTGCACATTACTTTACTTGGTACTAGTTTTTGGGGAAAATCCATTTGAATTAATGTTATTCAATAAATGACCATATTTTTATAAACTGATTTCTAAAAAAATTTGAGTCAATAGAGAATACTGGCAAAGATCAGAGATTTTGGAGTCAGAAAGTTCAAAAACTCCCTTCACCCTTCCAAAAATATACTATGCCTTTGAGTTCCCCAACTGTGAAATGCAGATAGGAGATTTAAATGAATTCTGTGAAAATTAAATGGACTATGAATTAAACTCTTGTCACAGTGTTTGGAACATAATACAGACTCAATAAATGTTACCTGATTTTAGTGTTTATGTGTTAATAACTTTTTAAATCTTTTTCTCAACTCCACTAACAAACCATCCACACTTTTTAACTGAACTGTTTCAAAGCTACCTAAAACTGTTACTTTCCCCACATAGCCACTTTTTCTTCTCTCCATTTTGTAGGAGGAATGTTTATTTTTAAATTACAATTCTGATTCTCTCCCCTCTGTTTAAAATCTAATTATCCTACTATCCTAATGCTAAAGCCCAGACATAGCCTAAAGTACAATCTATAACTGAACCTTGCCATCCACTTACTCCTAATATGCAAGCTTATTAAAAAAAAAAAAATTCATACTTTTTTCTCTTTCTTACCAGCAGGCCCCCTACCCCAACTTGTAATCAGTTCCCTCATCCCATCTTTGCACAACTAACTCTTATTCCTTCACATTTGATCTTCATTTGAAGAACTTGTCCTGAATATTCTGGATTTACTCCAGAGTGGTATATGTCTCTAAATGAGCAATTCCTATATCACGCTTTACATTTTCTTTATTAATCATCTTACTTGTATTTATTTTTTCAAAATATATCTTCCTTCTTAGCCATGTGCTTTACTTTACTCAATGGAATATTGCTTACAGAACTTTGCTTGTTCTCTTTCCTGCTTTTTGTCATGAAAAGGTTTTTTTCTTAATTAGCCACTGTCCCAAAGATATGAGTGGCATGTGGAACAGATGCAAGTCCAAACCACAGCTTGGAACCAATCCCTGATAAGACCAGATACGGACAATTCCCCAGCTGATCAGTAGATGGAAGATTTAGAAACTAATATTTACTATATGCCACTGAATTCAGGGGGAGGAAGGGGATAGTTTGCAAAAATACAAAAATATCTCTTCGTTTCCAATCCAGAGATAACAAGGTTTAGGCAACTCCAATTAAACATTGGAAATATATTTAATTTGATAGAAACTTCCCCTAGAAAAGATATCTAACCTGTAATGACTTATTTTGGGAAAAGTATATGAACCCATTCTAATCCTAAACTGCCTGTTACCCTAGCCCAACCTCAGAACCTAAAATTAATGATAGACCAAGACAAGAATACTGGTGGTATAGTTACTGATCTGGTCCTATTAGAGCTGGGGAGTTATATAGACTACCTTAAATCTTTGTAAACCTAATGCCGCCTTGAGTTCTTTTATCCTTGCAGATTTATCCTTAACAAGATTTTATACCTCAGAAGGAAGGGATAGATATTCTACCTTCATTAAAATAAGGATGGCATTTATTCCAAGTAAGAAATCTAGGGATTATGGAGTAGCTATTTCCATACTAAGATTTAGAATTCTTATTGGTTTGCTAGTCATAGAACTTTCCCAATCTTCTTGTGCTATAACTTAATTTTACAAGCCTTATCTCCCACATGCTGCACCCAAATGTATTTTATGTTTGCCTGTTTGTTTACTTTTTTTAAGCTAAGTAAAAATATTTAACTTATCCTAATAAACTTTGAATGAATAACTCAATATTTATTGTACCGTGGGCTGATCTTTAGCATTCCAAGATTTTTGCCAATGTTAATTCTTAGAGGACATCCACATTTTCCAAAAAATTTTACTGTTATAACTTTGAGTGTTTCAAAAATAAAGTTAGACATTTTTTATTGGTTTAGAGATAATACCACATCATTCTGTATGTTTTCATTTAGTAAATCTATACATAATGAATAAAGTGATAATGTGATTCTTACTGTGCAAAGTGAATGGGGAGTCTCTCAGAAGAGTCATAGCAAAATGCATATTTTTAAAAGGTGTATTTTAAATAATTACTATTACACTGCACAACTAAATTCACTTCAGGAAAAAATAAAAGTAATAAATCATTAAAATATTTTCAATGAACCAAAATGTCTCTATCTCCATTGTGGTGGCAACTAGGAATTGTGAGGATAATTGCTATAACACTTCTGGGATTATTTTGAAGGGTTGAAAATGACACTAGGATATCCCAATTGGTTCTTACCTGTTCCAGATACATGTTATTCTTAGTTCAGGTCACAGAGCTACATTTTTTTTAATGATGTTACAATATTCTTTATATTTGGGCAAGGTTTAACAAAGGGCTAAATTACATTTGACTGGACTATGCACACCAGATGTATATTTGAAATCCTATAATTGTTTCACTTTTATTTGGTTTGATTCATGCATATTAATATACTGTTCATCACAGATTAAATATTCATGAGTTCTCTATAAAATGTCGTACTGTGAAATGAGTCCTTAATATATTAAACTATGTATGATCAACTAACAAGATGTTAGTAAATCACCATTTGAAAGATAAATGATAAATTTGTTAGCTTTTTGCCTATTAAATTTGTTCTTAAAAGTTGAAATCATATCATGCATTCCTGATAGTCAAAGAGAAGTCCCATCATCAAAAACAAAAGACCTGTAAATACATGAATAGGTGCTAGTTTCTCAGTCTGACTTACTGTAACTTTATACTACATTAACACCTCTGTTTAAGTATGTTCTCCATGTGAGAACAGTTTCAAAAAGTTTTTCTGCACAGAAACTCAATATAAGTGTTTTAAGAAGATGAAAAGGAAATATGCCATGGATTATAAACTACAAATGTAAGTGATGTAAATTGCAAATGGAAGCATATTGTATACTCAAACTGTGAATGACTTGTACATTTGGAGGCTGCTTTTATTTTTAGTTGGTTACTGATATTTGAAAGTTTATCTTCCAAGAACAGTTATGAATATAACAGAATTAGCTTCCATTTTGATTCAATTAAAAAGACTTATCTGGAATTCTTTAACGTTTGCTTCATGAAGCAAAAGAGAATTAAAGAATACGAAGAAATAGTATGGTGCCCTTGAAAAGAAAGACAGCACTCTGGGAACTTAGATCTTTGCAAAACATGACCATGGTTTATCTAGATCCAATTAAAATGAAGCCTTTGAGTTCAAGTTAACCCAGCCTCAAAAGAACAGGATGCCCTACAGAGATTTTTTTTTTTTAATAGAAGAAAAATAAGAAAATGTATAGTAATTCAATAAGTTAGGAAATGTATAAAGTAATTAAATATCATTTGAATTGTTTAAAATGTATTTAATAAATTTAAAACTTTTTGTGTCATGATTCTTATTCAAGTTTCTAAAATGTTCATAAACTGTTGAAAAATTTTGATACAATAAAATGCACATGCATTAGAGAATTTTGGACAGTATCAGCTTGTGAAAATGCCATCATTCTGTAGAAAAGTCATTGTGATCAGTGATCTAAAGATATACACAACAAAAACTCAGAGACATGTTGCTCTTGAAGTAGACAGAAAGCCTTGCCCTCACAAGGCATATAGCATATCAAGAAACATGAACTTCACAGGAAGCCTGTAACCTAAAGGGAGCACCAGGAATTTCATAATATAGCAGGACTGAAAATGTTACCATCAACTTTTCTTTCCCTTGTAAGTCACTCGAATGCATTACTCTTTGGATTTGTACCATTAAAACATTGCATAGAATATATCAAATGTCTTTTTACCTTATTTTCAGTAAAAATAGCAACAAAAAAAATATTGCAAAGGAACTACATGTTGAAAACAATCTTATATAATTTCCAACACAGAAATGACAGAAATCACATTTTCCCTATTCCTCATATTCTTTGTCAACCATATTTCAAACAAAGAAAAGCAGCTATTTCAATATCAATATTTCAGAAATTGATATAAAAATTACATTAACAAAGAACATTACTCTATTTTACCTTGTGATATTGGCTATGAACAAAATTAAACCATTATTTTCATGACACTTAAAAATAATCATCTAAAACATCAAGAGAAACGTCTATATTTTTCAGATAATTATTAAATTCTTGCAATATACAATACACCTTTAATAAAGTTTTACTAAACTTAGAATAAATGTTTAGAAATCTCTACTAAGTTTCCTCAGTTAAGAGAAAAAGCAAAAAAAAGTCATAAATATTTGGAGATAAAAATTGTTCTTTACACTATAGTAAAAATGAGATAAAATATACAGCAAGGAAATGCACCTGTCAGGAAATATTTAGCATTTAAATTATACTGAAAATATGAAAATGTATCAAAATTATGAAAGAACATGCAATATAACTAATTATGTCCTTTGACACAATCAGAGTTTGTTGTAATAGTTTGTAGTAGCATTTAGTTTTTTGTTTTATTTTAATTTTTGTAGGGTTTTTGTTTGGGGCAATTAAAAGCATCACTTAATCAAATGTAAACATTTAGAAGATACCACAGGTTTGTAGATTAGAATTTTGTTTTTTCTCTCTCTAGCTATTGCTCTTAATCTTTAAATAAATCAGAAACCTAAAGTAGTCAAAGTGGATTTGGCCCCTCTTGATATCTGATAGTCCCTGTTACTGCAGTTCTGAGAATTTCTATTTTACAGTTGAATTTAAGAGTTAAAGGGTGGGTATTTCTTTTTGTGGGGTAATTACTTTAAAATTATTACAATTTTAATTTATATAAAGTAAACTTCACATTCATAGTGTAGTTTTAAGAATGTTGATAAATATATATGTCATGTACTAGGATCAAGACAGAACACTTTCATTATCCTCACAAATTCCTTCTCGTCCCTTTGTAGTCACCTCTTCCCTCATCTTAGCTTCTAGCAGCCACTGATCTATTTTCTTTCTGTAAAATTTTCTTTGCAAAAATGTCATAAAAATAAAATAACATATTATGCCTTGAGTCTTGCTTTTTTATTTGTCATAACATATTTGAGATTTATCATGTTGTTAGATAATTAGTTTTTGTCTTTGTATTGCTGAATATTATTCCATTGTTTGGCTGTATTGTGCCTTAGCCATTCCCCAGTTGAAGGGCATTTGAGTTGTTTCCAGTTCGGGGAGATTATAAATAAGCCACTATAAATACTCATTTAAAAGATTTTGTTTAAATATAGATTTTAAAGAGTTAAATTTTGAAAGCAGAATACAGGATGAAGATCACTGCCCTCCCCTAATCCAAAGAAAAGCAGTTACATCTACTGCAGAAAGGCCACCAGAGACTTTTTTTTTTTTTTTTTTAAGATTTATTTATTTACTTTTATCCATTTTTACTCCCCTCCACCCGTTTTTGCTGTTTTTGTGTCCATTTGCAGGGCAGTTCTCTGTGTCTGTTTCCTTTCCTCTCTTCTCATCTTTCTCCTCCTGTCTTTACCGGGACTCGATCCTCAGAACCTCCAATGTGGGAGAGAGGCATCCTACTGCCTGCACCACCTTAGTTCCTGGTTTTTTGGCTGTCTCATCTTGGCTCTCCCTTGTGTCACTGTCCTGTTACGTCATCGTTTGCTGAGTGGTTTGGCGGGGCCTGACAGCATGACTTCTATATTTTTATTTTTTTGATTTTTACTGGGACATCCTGGGGAGGAACCCTCCTCCATATGAGAGATGGCCGCCCAACCATTTGAGCCACATCTGCCCCCCTGCTATATCTCTTAAGGTTGACCGAAGATACCTAGAGTTATAGTCATTTTCCATACAGGATGGTCATATAATAAATCAGGCTTGGTTTATCACCAGCATTCTAAAAACCAGGGAAAACTAGGGAGAAAAACTAGGTCTGGAGACACATGAATGGTTTCTAATATAGCAAATGTTTAGCCTTCCCTTATTATCACAAAATCAGGACAGCGAGACTATTCACACCACCGGAGACTTTAAATAGAAAATGGAAACCCCACATGGAGGAATTCAGTCAGCAAATGAAACCCAAAAACTCCCAATTCGAAGGCCATTGGTCACTTGAATTCACTTCAAAAACAGCATCCCCATTAACCTGCCCTTAGGACTCACTAAGAATCCTAAGAAAATGGAATTAGAGTGGATTCACTCCTCTCCACTGAGGGGAGTAGAGTAATGGAATCAACATGGTCAGTTGCTATTTGTAAAAGGTTTAAAAGCAATGCAAATGGAGAAAGGATATCCATTTTTAACATTAACAAATGGTCCTGGAACAGTGGGATGTCTTTGTACAAATTAAAATGAGTCTTGACCCAAACTTTGTACCAAATACACAGATTAACTCAAAATAGATCATGGACTAAACATCTAAAAATCAAAGCTTTAAATTTTCCTGAATAAAACACTGAAGAAATTTTGTGACGTTTATTTAGACAAAATTTTAGGTTTGACAGTAAAAGCATGCCCTGTAAATAATTGGACTTCATCCATATTAAGAACTTCTCTGCAAAATACATTGTTAAAGGAATTAAAACAGAAACCAGAGGGTTGGAGAAAATGTATATCAGATAAAGGATTTGTATCCAGAACATATAAAGTAATTTCAAAAGTCAATAATGAGAAACCAAACAACCTAATTCTTAAAATGGGCAAATATTTTGTACAAACATTTCACCAAAGATATACAGAAAGCAAATAAGAACAGGAAAAGATACTCCTTATTAGTCATTAGAGACATATAAATTATAAGCACAAGATTTCACTACAAACCTATCAGAATACCTAAAATAATAAGATTATCCAAATCTATTATTATAGAGAATGCTGAGTAACTGGAACTCTCATTTACTGCTGGTAGGAATATAAACCATTATATTCACTTTGGCAATTTTTTATAAAATTGAACATTTAACCTAGTATACAGCCAAGCAGTCCTACTCCTTGGTATTTAGGCTAGTGAAATGAAATATATATATATTATTTTTTATTGTATGGTTCCATTTATGTAAAATGTAAATATACATCAATTTATAAAGATGGAATTAGATTAGTGGTTATGTAGGGTAGGTGATGGAGGGATTGAAAGGTGACTGCTAAGTGGCATGGTGTCCTCCTTCTTGGAGTTATGAAATTGTTCTAAAATTTTTTGTGGTGATGAATACACAACACTGTGACCACACCAAAAGCCATTGATTGAACACCCTGGACAGACCACATGGTATGTGAATACATCTCAACAAAACAGCCCCGCCCCAAATAAGAAAGATGTATGGATAATAAATAAGCACATGAAAAGATGGTCAACATTAGACATGAGAGAAACGTAAATCAAAACCACAATGAGATAGCAGTATACATTTATTAGATTACCTACAATTAAAAACAAGAACCATAAGTAATGTCGATAAGACTGTGAAAAAATTGGAGCCCTCATGCACTGCTGGTGGAAATATGAAATGTTACAACCACTCTTGAAAACAGTTTAGCAGTATCTTAAAAAGCTACACGTACACGTACCATGTGATCCAGGCATTCTACCCCTAGGTATTTAACCAAGAAAAAAAGATATGTTCAAAAATATGAACCCGGACATTCATAGCAGAAGTATTGTCTTTAGTATCTCATTGGCATATGACCATCTCTGGCCATACTTCCCAGAGAGGACTCAGTTCATTTAGAATAAAATATCTAATTATAATTATGATTTGCATGCATGAAGGGAATCCCTATGTTTGACATATATGTATCTTCCTTCCTGAATCTTAGAGTGAAGGAAATGTGTTGATTGGGTTCTAGTTTGCCCAGCAATTTGGAAATGTGGGATTTATCATCCATATATTAGATGGTCCTTAAATTTGTCTCTTCCCTTCTGCTTAAATATATATCTAATGTATCTATATCTATATTAGTTATGCACAATTTATAAGTCAGGTCCTACAATGAGGAAACAATCTGCTCCAAAAATGTTGTTCTACATTGGGATATTATCAAATTATATTATGCCCTAATAAATTCCACAAGTTAACTTGAGGAATTAATCATAAGCAGCAGAGATGGGAAAACATTTTTGATAAATGGCTGCCTTCTCAAGATTGTAGTCTAATCTCTAAGTAACCAGCACTATATCAGCCTTTTCATTATAGGGAAACCTTGTGTACCTCAGGCATCCATTAGGCAAACAAGTTTATGTCCTTGTCAGTGATTAATGCAAGGCTAGTCTTTAGATGTTCAGACAGGGTCTTTTCAAATATCTCCACTGGCACTGGTATTTAATATAGTTCTTATTTTTTAATGTATATGATTTTGCTAAAATATGAAAGTACTGAGATAACTGAGGGTGGAAGGAAATTTCCCTCTTCTCTAGCAACTCAGCATGTGTGCATTTCATTTCTATGTGAGATTGTAAATCTTGAGAGGCAGAGTTAACATCGCATGTGAAATTAAGTTTTAAAAAATGATTATATAAATTCCCAGTTTATTTTTTTCTGGCAAACCTTATCTCTCATCCTCTCCTCTTACAGTCTCTTGTCACAAGTGTATGGAAATCTTTTTTTTCCTCTTATGATTTACATCACCTCTTCTCAGAGAACTGAAAATTTTAAATTCAGAAATTCGAATTAGCAATTAGAAGTTTGGTCTTTAAAATTAATATTTCAACTTGGAAAAGCTACCTTCCTTCTGGATAATTCAAAAAGAAATATTAACATTCACTTAAAGGGTATATATATACTATGCTCTCTTTAGTATAAAATAATGATTAACCTTGTTCTGGAACTTCCACAACATGACTCATTTTCCTCATATCACCTCCTGGGGTAGGGCCAGTGGTCTCTATTTTAATAACTTTGCCAGAATTTGAGTTTGAGGAGTGATGAATGAAGGAAGGAAGGAAGGGGAGTATGGCATCATCCAAGGCGCTTCTCTAAACACAGTAAGTGTGAAGTGTTGGTGTGGAAAACTAACAACTTTCACCCTTTCAATTCCAAGATAAACCCCATGTAGTAAAACTACAGATTAAAACAGGGCTTTAAACTAATTATCCTGTTTTCCAATATAACTACTTTCCTCTCCTTTAGGTAAAAATGTGGAGGTGAAATCCAATTTTGGTTTGAAAAATGCTCATGTTCCTACTGAGTTGTGACTTTATTCAGAGATAAATAAACAACAGTTTAGTTTTTCATTCCTTTTCTTAAAGTCTGAGTTACAGGCTAGAGATAAGGGTCACACAGCTTCTTAAATAAAAGCTTTTGTTTTTTTTTCACTTTACAATTATAAATTTCAAATGCTTTTCATTAGAAGAACCTTTATTCAAAAGCTTTAACACTAAGAAGAATTATAATATCGTACAAGATTGTATAATATCAATATAATTGGATTTTAATCCAAAATTCACTTAATGCTTCTAGATAAATTAAACTCCTCAGGAAATTGAATTTTTAATGGGCTTTACTTTAAGCATGACTCTATGTTTTATTCCTGCAGCAATTGTGCAGTTAATACAGAACAAAAATGCGTAAAAGCATGGAATTTAATTCATGCACACAATTGGATTTAGCACTAATGCTCAAATAGGTAAAGCTTTCTAAATACCACAGAATTGCTTTATAGTAAGTAAATTCTTTTCTAAACTAGTATTTGGGAGAATATAAAGGTAATTATGTATTTACAGCAAAATTTTATAATTTCAATAACTTATAAATAAGTTCTTATAAAATGAAGACAATGCAAATTGTGAAATCTTACACTTGCTCTCTTTAAACATTCTGCATATATGTATGCAATATATTTGTGTATAACATTTCTGGCAATTTTTTTTGTATTTTAATAGTAATCTGGATATATTTTCTGAAATCTCTAACTTTAAGAAATATGGAAAAATTGGATATTGAGGTAATTTATGCTAATTGTTGTTGAGACAAATGTGCGTGTTTCAAGGTTACAATAAAATAAATGAATAGGAATATGAGTGTAGCTATTAATACATGTTTGCATATATAAATGTGAACATAATATGTAGACAAATATCTTATTTGTGACCATGAAAAAGAATAAAGTGTTGGAAACAAAATTACTCCAATCAATATAAAGCTGTTCAAATCCTCTTGGTGCTAGAAAAAGCTGTAAATCAAAGATGATACAAGTTAAGATAAAAGATAATTGTACCAGAAACTGTTTTTCACTATAATAGAGTATCTCAGCATTTTAATCAAGCTAACTTTGCCAAGTATGTTTTTCAGCAAAAGATAACTATTAAATCCAAGAATTGAGAAAATTTTAATTTAGGAGAAAATCTTCGAATTACTTTACCAAAATATGCTAAACCAGCTACAAAACTTGGATGCGGATAATCATATCACCCTCACTACAATATTAATGAGCCTCATAGTTATAGAAATACAGGTTATATTACCATTAATAAAAAAATAATTATTTAATATTAAACTTTATCTTGTATTTTTAAGTTTTTTAATGTTTTGTATGTTTTATTATACGTCATGGAATATATTTATAACTATATGTATTCTTTCCACAATTGAATATGAATGCTGAAGAAAACCTTTTAAAAATTTTAAACTATGTGTTCAGTAACCAAATTTCCCTATTCCTTTGTAACTTTCTTTTTTGTCTCCTGCTCTGGAACAAAGATATTTGTCTTTTTTTTTTCCCCAATGCATCCTAAAACCCTATACGTTTGTCTGACATATAATAGGCAGTCAAAAGATTTTCTTGAGAAATAAGTAAAATTGTATTTACAAAATTCATAATGGTTTATGTTATTCTATTTTGACCTTTAGCATTTCATAAACCAAAATGCATCCATCCATTTTCCTACCTGGGGTCATTTGGGTTCATTCCAATTTTTTTGCTATTATAAATATTGGTGCTATGAACTTCTTCATACAGATATTCTTGAACAACCAGGTAAAAATGTTATGGTTTATTTATTTATTTGGGTGGTTTTGTTTATTTTACTAGTATCACTGAGTCAAAATGCATGTGTACTTCCATAAAAGTATACATATGTTGCTCCAACCACATACTGCCAAGATATTTTGAGGCATAGGCAAATGAGCCTCAGATATATCCTGCAGTTTTGTAGTTATTTTATAGACAACTTTGTTGGACATTTCTTCCAATTTCTATCAAATTTCTAAAGATACAAGCTTGTTAAACTCCCACCCCAGTATATCTGTGATTCTAACATCTGAACTGTTTAATTAGCATTTTTAGGCTTAATCATTTCTGACTTTCCAAGATCCATCCTGGATGCAGATGAATAAAGGTATGAGTTGTCTTATACTACCATTCATTGTCTTACATATATACTGTCTATGTCAAAAAGGAGTTAGGGAAAAGTACACAAAAACAAAGAATTATGGAAAAAAAACCTCTTAAAGTAGCACACAGAAAATAAATACAAAGCAATTGAACCATCTAACAGATTTGGCTATGAATTCTTATTTGAGAAAAAAAATACAGAGGTTATTCAGATTTGTTATTATTTAATTAAACACTGGTCAATTTTTTTTTTCCTGAAACAGCAGACTTCTACTCCATAAGGCATAAGAGAAAATTTTGACTTGTAAAATATTTTAAGAGCAGATGTTACCAGAAACCTAGTTAAAAAAAATGAGCCCTCCTGATCATTTGACATGGATTTGTATTTTGCTTACTGGGCTGGGTTTTATAGTTTAAAATTCTAGAAGTAGCAATAATTTTGATTAATAACATGCAAAATTTTGAATATAAGATGTCACAATTGAATCCTATCATTTCTTGGAATATAAGAATGGTATATACATATAATTGAGTATTCTTGGGTTCCTTAATCTAAGATTTATATAAGATGTTATATCAATAATGTATTATTTGGTTTAGTGTTTTTAGCAAAGGAAAACAAAGAAAAATGCAATGGTGGATGTTTTTAAGCACTGATAATCAGGTCTATAGAAGTTGTTCCTTTGCTGACATGCCGTCTATTAGTAGAAATAAAACACACTCCCCCTACATGGTAGCTCAAGCAGAGGTATCGAGATAATTTCTATTAAAAAGATTAATCATCATATCAGAGAGGCATTTGTCCTTTAACATATTTCTTCTCCAATTCAGAGGTATGCATAAGGGTCCAGAAACCTATAATCATAAGTGAGGATAAGAGTAATTTGAAAGTAAACATTATCTATCTAATTAGATAACCAATTCTTGTGAACCATTATCGGATAATATAAATAAAATGCCCTCCATTTTTAACATGTAAAAAAATTTTAAATTTAACTGTTGTGTTAGTATTTTCAAGATAAACAGATCTGAAAAAAATGTGTGTGTGTATAAATATTAAGAGATTTATTAGAGGAATTGGCTCACACCACCGTGGAGATTGGCCAGTACAAATTTTGTAGAGTAGACAGCAAGTTGAAAACTTTGATGAAGATGACATCAAATTCTGCAGGAGAGGCTGGCTGGCTGAAGTAGAGATAAAAAGTCTTCCTTCTTACTTCTGAAACAGTCCTGGATTTAAGACTTCCAAATGACTGGGTGAAAAGACTCCCTTCATTGTTGAGGGAAATCTCCTGTGCTGATTGTATAGAGGAGTTGAAACAGTGCATCATGGCCACACAGGCTGACGCACAACAGAAACTTACATCAAATGACCACTTTATTACAAAGCGTCTAAGAGACCAAAAGAAGAGATCATTTCATGGCTGAGTCCTGGGGAGGCCAACTGCTTGGGTCAGGGTCAGTGAATCGTAGATCCTCATGTCCCCTTTGCACCCAAGAAGAAAGACCATGTGCCACCAGAAGGCTGATCATTTATCTACCCCAGGGGGAGGTGGCCTTGTCACTGAGATTTCCCTTTTTTGGGGTTTCAGGTTTAAGGTATGGTCAGGCCATTCCATTAGACCTAAGGTCTCCCCTGATCTATAAAATGAAAACATATTGAAACATCTGCAAACAATGGTAGGCAATCTGGAAGAGGGCTGCTAGACAAGTCTATGACTTCCCCATCAGATTGTAGATGCAAGCACTGTAGCTGAAAAACTGACTATACATGTAAATGCAACTATGAAATACCCTTACAGTATAAGGTCAGAGCTTGCTTGACCAAACAACTGGACATCATAGCCTAGCAAAATTGACACATGAAATTAAACATCACAGTCTCACCTATCAACATGGCACCAATATACATGTCCTCAAACCATACTTATCCTCCAAATAAAGACAGTAAATTAATCATATTTTTTCCTAACATAACACAACTTTCCTGCAAACAACTGGAAATATACTAACCCTTTACCCAGAAAAGGATGCAGGTCCTTGGGTTATATGCACTATCTTTGATATTTTTTAAATTAAATACTAAGACAGAGATAAGACAACTTAGACCATATGATAAGGGGATAAGGGAAGATAATATTTGAGATATATATATATATGTCCTAGATACACATTCATATTAAAATAAGGAAGAAACACTTATAACCTTCTATAGTTCTTGTTTCCACAACTAGTCACATGGTTCAAAGCTGTTTTGTAAGTTCCTTCTTCCACTACCCATTCCATATTCCCTTTACCCATAGCAAGCATCTAATCAGCCTTGGTTATCACATGGTGTGGTCACGCAAAATTTCATTCCTGAAGGGTCTGGGCCATGAGTAGCCTTGCCTGGATTGGGTTGCTGTAGTTT
>JAQZBX010042152.1:0-22103 GCA_029593785.1 Cabassous unicinctus | reverse complement strand
AGAAAAAACAGAAAAAAAGAGACAAAAGGTAAATAGAAAAACAACCAGAAAAAAAAATATGTTTCAAAGTTACATGAAGATTTTTATGTGAAGGATCTTTTGTGATGTCAGATACTTTATTTGGAAAATAAATATCTTTATGTAGTAAATCCAACTCTAATGAATATAATTCTGGATAAAGCTATGCATAACTAATAGGTATTTTTTAAAATAATAATTTTACCAGTCTACAAATTAGATATGGAAAGAGAGTAACTGTAATTAGTTTTTCATTAATCACTGAATACAAGGATATACATGTTTGCAATTCCATAGCTGTATCACAGACCTATAATTAAGGACTTAGTTTATTTTTTTCTCTCTTTTTATAACAATAATAGGAATGCACTCCAGCTGTAAGCTCTAAAGTGATTGTATGTGTATTATGGGAGCAGTAGTTTTTATTGGGGGGGCCAATATACAAGACAAACTTTTGACTGTCTCATAATAGCTGATGTATCCATGTCCTTCCCCAAATATCATTTCATAAAGAAAAATACATATATAGTCAGATATTAATATTGGAGGTAAGCATATTAAAAAGTTAATATACTATAACATTTACTTTAAATACAAAGTATAGTTTCATTTCATGAAAACACCACATGGAATTGTTTAAACAGAGACGAAGTGACTGCTGACTGACAAATACAAAGATCATCTATTTTAAGAGATAACAAAAAGCGAATAATCTGCTTTTCAATATTTATTACACTTAAGGAGTTCTAAGGAGGTTTATGTTTAAAAAAAGCATATTTATAGCACATTGAAGAATTATTTAATTTCTATTGACAATTTAATTCATTCATCTCTCCATACCACAAATATTTGCTGCATGTATACTTCAAAAGATTAAGGTAATGCTATGTCAAACTTGATGGACATGTGTTGAAAAGATGTTGGAAATACAAAATACAAATCTGACATACCTACTGAGTCACTTCTGTTTGTTACATTATTTTTGGGATTTACATCACCTGCTATTTCAAATTCTATTGTCAACAGGATATAAGTCAACTGAATATAAGCTTCCAATTATTTTTTTAAGTTGTCTATGAAATATCAAGCTTCAAAATTTTAAAAAGAAATGGTTCCAAGAAACAGGATTAGTAAATTAAAATTTCCAGATTGTTTAAATAAATAAATAAATAAATGTTATGTAACAATTTCAAAAACAAATATAAAGGTAGCTTTGAAGGAAAAATGGTTTTGCAATTGTAACAAAGGAGAGAAGGAAGGTAAGAAGGAAGGAAAGAAGAAAGCAAGGATGGGGAAAGATTGGGAAGGAGGACAGAGTTGTATATTCACATTCTTTCACTTAGTCTCACACAAGTAGAAAACCTCCTTTCTCTTAATTAAAATTCTATATTTTCATGAAAATATAGTTCACATCTGACATTTATCCCACAAATTCGACTACACAAGTATTGATCTTTCCTTCCTAGATCATCAATTAACATTAATTGTTAAGGTAGTCTTGTCTTTGTTACTAGAACTTTCTCAATAACCTTCAGTTATAATTTTGGCTTCTATATTCATCTTGCACAGATATTTGGTGCTTGTGACTGGGAGTGACTTAATTGTCTAATATCTCCAAGCAAGTTTATATGTGATGAAATAAAAAAGCAGACTATTCAGTGTTTCCAAAGTTTGTTTTCTTTTTATGATGCCAACTTTCTGAAAGCAATACCACTTGCATTGTAAGTGTGCATGCTTACAATTATTTGTAACAATTATTGTAACAAAATATTTAGGTAGTATCTACTACGTGTAATGTAATCTGATATTGTCTTCTCGCTTGTTTTATTTTTTTAAAATATAGTCACAAACATTAAATTGATTTCATTACCCACTAATGAACTGATCAGACCTAAAGTTTAAAAGCTTTGCATTAAGTGATTCTCAGTGAGTAAGATAACATTAATTGTGACATGAGTGATATATTCTTTTGAGTTGATGTTGATTTTTCTCACAGTGTTACTCAAGAGGATCGTTTTTGGCATTTTGGACAGAGTTATTCTTTGTTGTATGGAAGTCTCCTTGGCACTGCAGGATATTTAATGTCCATGACTCTCATCCACTAAATGTTATAAGTACCCCTCAATTACTGACATACCCCCATACATTTTTAAAGTTTGAGAAGGAGTGGTGCTGCATTATGGCCCCTGGTTGATAACTCATATGATGTAAGTGCTGGAGGACAAATTCAGTTACTTATATATGATATTTGTAAAGTTCAAGCCAAAGATATTGGAGAATATATTATAAAAGGACAGTTATAGCAATAAAATAAAATTAAATCAATTCATCCATTTTCATTATTTATTGCCAAATAATTATGTTCAAAAGCCTTTAAGACTACATATTCCTTGCTTTCAAAAACTAAGAAAAATCTGGATCCCACCTTTGTCATTTACTAAGCCTCAAATTCCTTATCTGCAGTAACAAAATAATACCTAAATAGCAGTATCATGAGAATTTTATGGAAATAGCTGTCACAGTACCTAGCTAATAGGAGGTGCTCAATAAATATTTATTATTTTAAGGGTATAAGGAAGAAAAGCAATACACTCATTTTTAAAAGTGACTAACAAAGCAAATAATGTGTGCCAATAGCCTGAGCAGTCCTTCTAATAACAAATGATATCACTATTGGAAGCATCTTCCTTTATGCAGCAGCAGGAATGTAAGGGGCAAAAATAAATTTTTTTGGAAACTTATTTGTATCAAATAGTGGAAAGAACTACTTCTATTTTCTTTTCTCTATGCTGAAGAATATGGCTCAGAAGAGGTATTTGCTTGCCTTTTACCTAAGAAGTCTTTTCAAATAATTATTGACATCAAAAAAATACACCATCCCCTGGGAAGTGGATGTGGCTCCAGCAGCTGGGCTCCAGCCTACCACATGGGAGGTCCCAGTTTGGTTCCCAATAACTCCCCCCAAAAAGAAGAGGAGCACACAACGAACAGACAGCGAATGTAAACAACAAGGGGGGGCGGGGATGGTGCGAGGCAGGGAATAAATAAATAAATCTTAAAAAATATTTTTAAAAATGCACACCGTCCCTAACAGATCTTTGTAACTCATGAGAAAAATAAAGAAAACAATAATTTATTTTTAAAGAAATTATTTGAAACCATTTCTTTTTCTATATACAAAAAGAGATATTTTATAATCACAAATTCATGCACTCATATGATGTGAACATGACTTAATTAAATTCAAAAATACAAAAAGTTAAATATATTTTTAAGTAAATTAAGTGCCTGTTCTTAACAACAAAATATTGAATAAGGTTTGGTTTAAAGCAGAAATTATTTTTCATAATTTCATAGGATCAAATAAAGAGGCCAGTTGTTTTTTAACCTCTCTCTAATTCTAGTCTGTTGAATTTGCTTGACTATTAAGAGCACATTCATCTTATTTACTTATTGAGAAATACAAGAAATATAGAAAATGACAAAAAAAATATGTGATCCAATATTTCTATAAAATTGCTATCAATAACAGCCTATGTCTTTGAAAAAAACAAACAAATGCAAAATTGACGACTAGCTCATCCCTACAATATAAGTCAACATTACTATTACTACTACTACTATTATTACTACTACTAATAAAACCTAAAGAATTTGGAATCCCTAGGAAAGAACAAATTCTTTTACAGAAATATTTGTAAAAGTTCGTAACAATGTCCAACACGTTTATATCAGTGTACGAGGCCTCTATGGATTTCTGTTGTTGCAAAAAAGTTGTAAAATGCTTTGAACTTAATTGGATATAAATCAAGGTAAATACACAATATACAAAGAACAGCATTTCGTCTCAAAGCATAGCATTTCCCTTTCCAGTAAAATAATGGAAACTATATTCAAGAAAAATATCTCTAATATTAGTGAATTGAAAATATCTCCTATAACTCTTTCCCAAGACACTACTACCTGTACACCTCTAGAAAGGTATTTCCATTGATACATCATTGTTAATCATTTTGGTATTCTATTGATTACAGAGCATTAGGTATAGCTTCAAGCTATTTGCTCTTACTGTGTTGTAAAAACAAGGTATCCCCTCCCTTCCATGTGGGCAATGCCAGAGCCAGAAATTGAGAAGGGTCTCAGATCTTAGCTGTCAGATCAGTTTTCAAGACCTTACAAATAAAGGACAGACGTAAATAGATCTTAAGCTCTTTTAAAAAGTAAATAAATACTTGCCTCTCTTTTGTGAAACAATTTGATTCCATTGTCACACAAATGTTAGAAAAAACAACAAACAGCAAAAAACTAGATAAGGCTTGTCCTGCTCTAGAAATAAACTCTATCAATGTAAGTTATATTAATATAGGAAAAAATATATACATATATATTTTCTAGTTAACATTCATAAAATCTTTTGGAGAATAAATGAAAAGCTCTTAATTCCCTTAGGGTATAACAAAGATGAGCGTAAAGATAGCAAAGAATGAAGATATGATAAAGTATCTTTGAAAATTGCATCAAAATGTACACATTTGGAGGCAGATAAAGTTTAAAAATATTGTAATATTACATATTTTCTTAACTATTTTTAAAATTTTTTCTAGAATGAGAGTACAGGTGTGTTATAGAATTTGGGGGCTGTCTTGAAGCACAGCCAGGGAGGTGGAGTGGTGACAAAAAGGATGACATGGCAGTGGAGTAGTGTAAAATGATCCCATGTGGGAAAGGAAATCTGATCTAGTACTCTGCAGAGACACTGTGACATATTGATATGTCTCCCAGAGCACCCTGATACAATCCGCAGAGACATTTGAGAAAAACCTCCAGGGCTACTTTTGCTTTATCTTCCTATGGCATTGGATACATTTATTGAATCCCCTTTTTCTTATACCTTTACTAAATAAAGAAATTCTGCTAAAATCTTAGGTCAGAGTGATACAGGGTGAATCTATACTTCTGGTAGATACCTGTGCCAACAGTAGATCATTGCTATTTATAATTAAAATTCTTGATTTTTAGAGTAAAAATGGTGAGCAAAGAAATGCATGATCAGAAATAGCAGATACTTTACACACACAGTTTCAGCCATGTCTTTTCCCTCCTCCCCCCTCTATCTAAACAAGGACCTGGTGGACTGAGAGGTTCTTATCAGTTCTAGGGCTAAAGAAGTTTTGTCTTGAACACATTCCTAGTTTTAAGTTAGGTATATTCAAGCCAAGTTCTTTAGAATTTTAAAAGGGTTATTGCTTTCAAAGATTCAGACTAATGTAGAATGAGACAGAAATCCATCCTATGAGTGCCAGTAGGATTTGGGGTTATGGTTAATGGTAATGAGCTGATGTATTTAATGTTCCAAAATAATTTGTAAAGCATAAATCTTTCCCCCCTCACAGATACATCATCATTAGTACATCTTATTTTCAAGATTAAAAGTGTCATAATCACTTTCCAATGAGTAAAAGACTATTACTGAGTTTTCACTTAGCATAAAGATTGAGAAAAATGTTCCATGCTAATAACACCCTAGATGAACAGCATTAGAACAAAATAGTTTAAAATACTCTTATTTCAAATGCTACAAACGTTACTTTCCTCTTCTGTTTTTCAGTTTATACCACCTCCCGGCCCATGCTCTAAAAATCACACCATATCAAAGACATAACTCTTCTGTCTGTATTTTTACCATGGTGAGAGATGTTCTATGCACACAGACTCTCTAATAAAAACCTGGAAATTTGTCTGGACTCCTTTGTTTTCATACACCTCTGATATCTAATGTATCAAATTTTTGTCTCTGGAATCTATTCCTTTTTTCCTTAATCTTCTCTGCCACTACTTAATTCAGGCTTCCAGACTCTATCTTTTAACCTATGGCTATCTCAAGAAGTTCCCCTACCTCAAAGAATCACCTTCATTGCAATCCAGTAGTTCTCACATTTACAGAAAACAAAAATTATTTTCAAAGTTTATTAAAATGCACATCAGTAGTTCCTGCCTCCTATCTTCAGAGATTCTGATTGGACAGAGCATAGGAGTATGTGACACAAAAACAGACAAAGCAAACAGAAGCCACTAGCCTGAAGTAGAAGCTCCCATGACTCTTGGAGAATTAAAATAATCTGTGGTTCCTTAAACTTCTATAGCATGAAGTGAGCCAAAAACCTGCATAGTCTCACTTAGAAGTGGTAAAGGAAGGCAATGGAAAATGAAGTGGTGAATAAAAGAACTCTTAAATCAGAATTGTGGTCTATTCAAGCTAACCTCCTGACCTCCAGGGTAGGAGCCTTTCAGTGACCTTTTAGAGGGATTTCAGAAGACCAATAGATCAATGGCCATTTTTTACTCCCATTCTTCCCTTTTAAGTAGGACTATTATGTACATATTTGTGTGTTTGTGATTGTATACATTTGTAGTTTTTCTGCCCCTGTTGTACTATCATATAGTAGGTGTGTATGGGGCAGATAATCTGTCCTTTTAGTTCTTAGGTCTCAAGACTAAATGGAGCCTTACAGAATCCTGATGGAGAGACCCCTACTCTGCAATTAGAGATCCTGAACTTTGAGCTGCATTTATTCACTGAATGATACCTTTGGTTATCCCCTCGGGGGAGGAGTTGAATATATTCTATTTGTGGAGAAAAGTGAGCTTTGCCAGAAACATTTATTGCTCATTAAATACCCTATGTGCTTTATTGCATTTTTCAACATCCCTTGAAGTTAGATTGGGACCTGGTGACTACTTCTGGCCAAAGGGCTGTGAATAGAATGAATGTGCATCCTTTGTTACATAAATCTGGGACAAAATGCTAGGCCAAAGCATTTAAGAGACAGCATATTGTCATCTAGACCTCTTTTCCCTTGCTTCAGCCATCAGAAAGCTTGGGGCATGGAGATAGAGGTAGGAAAACACTATCATGATAAATTTCATAGGAGTAGGTAGGATGGTTGATAGATGTTGGGTTTTTCAGTTACATTTGTCAGAATCCATGGTGACAAGTAATAGGGAAAAAATACACCTTGCTTAAGCAAAGAAAATTACCCAATAGATGTTTGGGCTCATGTACCTAATGGAAGGCTAGAGGATGAGGCTTAGAAAGCAGACAGGCAACAAGAGAACTCTGGATAACTTGACCACAAGAACTGCCATGAACCCAACTTACAGAAACATCTAGGCTGTTACCAGATAATCCAAAATGATGATCAATACATTTCCTGAATCAAAATGCATAGAGACCACAAATATATTTAACAGGAAAAAAGAGAATGAGAGCTACTTGAAAAGAGACATGCTGAGAAATTTGAATTCTCAGTCAAGTTAGCTAACAGATTTAGTGGGTGTGGGGAAATGGGAAAGAAAACAAGACAGGAAGTTGTGGTTATACATGCCAAGTACTAAGTTAAGTTGTTGGACGTGGAAAGGCTGATGAGGTTCAGAGTGGGGTCATATTACTGGGTGGTCAATCTAGAGTGAAGATAAGTAAAGGTCAGGATCATTGAAGAGGGTGAGATGATGTTGAAGAGTTGCACTGATAGTCATCATCAATTTGGAAACCATGAAGATGATGTCAGCTGAAGTTGATTGGAAAATAAATATGTGAAAACCAACTGAAGTTATCCACAAATATAGAAATGAATCCTGTGGGGGTAAATGAAAACAGTGATGATTTGAAGATGGTTGTAGAGTCAGAATGTATAATATTTGATAAAAAGAAAAAGAGAGATTTGGGACTCTGGTTCAGTAGTGGCCTGGGAAGGACATAGCACAATATCATCATTTTTACTTTCAGGCTAGTAGAAAAACAAAATGAAACAAATTAATCTAGGCCAATCTTATTATGACAAAATTGGAAGAACATTCTTCAGAGATATGATATAATATGCAGGGCTCTAAGTGTCTGGAGCAAACCTTATCACTGCTGATGGGCCAATCTTGATCAAAGTCATATCAGGCAGTGAACTTTGCATTTTGTTATTTTTATTGTAAAAGTGATACTTGCTTATTTTTAAAGCATCAAACAAGGTATATAAAATAGAATATGAATGCTACAAGATCTCACTACTTCTACAATGCACTGAACACACATTTATGCCACACAGAATCCTAAAATTTAATGATTTTGAGTTTTGTTTTGGATTTTATAAAGCACCAGTTTTGTTTTTGCTTTTCTTTAGTACCAGAATTACTATCCTTTTATATTTTATATATGCTAAGTATAGCATTAGTTATTATCATGTCTGTGGGTCAGTCATAGAAAGAAAAGCAAGGATGCTTTAAGGATTCTAATCAATGTTTGAAAAATATACATTCGGAGGACATGCAAATGTTGATACAGATTATTGACTATGGGTCATGAAAAGATCAATGCAGGTTTTAATTTTTTAAAGTAATGCAGTATATAAAATTTGAACTCAACTCTATATTGGTTGTATGTTCATAAAAACATTTGAATTGTTAAGCAACGTAATAAAAATTGAAATTGTGCACTGAGAAAATTGGGGGTTGAGTAATGAATTTTTTATTTCCAGAAAATTTGTTGACATCTAATGCATTTGTTTGATTTTTACACTGGCTCAAATATTTCAACAACCACAAGTTGTAGATATAATTTTAATTGGTGCCTAATATAAAAGCAAAGGGTTAAAACTACAAATTTCACACTGTAGGTCTGATTATAATTGTAATGATGATTAGTGAGCTTGAATATTTCTTTGAGCTTAATTTGATATTTAGCAACAGTTATTTTATTACTTGCACTTTTTTATTGCTCCTTTACCAACCTCAATGTAGGACAAAGTACAAAACAGCCTCAGTAGTGTATTCTGTTTTTAACAGGCTGCTAAATTTGTGTTTCCTATATAATGTTTCTATGTTTAGTGATTGCTGGGAAAATCATAGTAATGTGTTGTTAAGAAGTCAAAAAATTTATGTTCTCCATGACCAGTTTGCAGTAAGAATGTTACACAATGTAAGCCTTACCCAGATTTCTAATTAAAATTAACACAAAATTATAATTTCATTTTTGTTAAATGTACTGCACCATTTTCTCGAAATTTGTTCCTATTGACTCCCAGTGATTTATTCAGTACAAACCCTGAACCAAAGCTTAATATCTACACAGAGTAAATCACTTAGGAAATGACACAAAACAATTTTGAAGTGACTAATCTCTTTTTCTAGGTACTACCAAAATACAAACCAAGAGAAATTACACAAGCAATTCTCAGACTAAACTTCCTACATTTACATCACTTTAATAGGGATATACATCATACTTGAGCTACAAGTGTTATTAACATAGATGATACAAACCAGAAACTGAGTTTGAAAACCCATTCTCATGATGTGATGTGATACATGTTTAGATTATTTTCTATGCAAAGAGACAGTATAAGTCACGAATCAATGTTAAATAAAATATTTTGTCCTTTGCTTTCCATAGGTGTAGCTGCAATCTACATTTATTTAAAATGTATCATTTTAATGTCTTATTTTAAACTGTAAGTTCCTTGAAACCAAATTGAAAATCAGTAAATATTGATATAGCTCCACAAATAAGTTTATAATTGTATACTTGTGAATCCATAAAACAATTACCACCTGGCTTTCAAATTAATTATTATTCTATTTTTCTAAAAGGTCTTCCAGAAAAGAAAAATGCAATTGTGTAATTTTAACTTAGTGACCATTCTAGTTACTAAGATTATTTATACTTTCATTTATCATTTAACCCTCAATATCCATTCCTCAGGCATATTAGTATAATTTTTCTCTTTGAATCTGAGCACCTGGGAGTAAGAACCTTAAACAAATTAACTCTAATCTCTGTAATTAATCCTCTCTACTCTTATGCCCTTTATCATAATTACGTTTTTCTTACCTCTTTCTCCATGCCAATGGGATAAAAATCACAGATTGTTCACGTGGTATTTAACTTATCCTTGGAGAAGATAAGGGAGCATTGATGTGGTAAAAATGAGAAGTGGAACTCTTACCGATGTGAATTGTCAGTTTAATGTTTTAAAAAAGCATGTTTTTTGTTTCATTTTTGTTTTTTAGGTACCAGGGCCAGGAATTGAACCCCAACCTCGTATGTGGGAAGCCAGTGCTCAACCACTGAGACACATCAGCTCCTCTAAGTTTGTTTGCTTACTGTTTGTTTTCTGTTTTCAGAAGGCACCAGGGACTGAACCCGGGACCTTCCATGTGGGAAGCAGGCGCTCAACCTCTTGAGCCACATCTGCTCCCCGAAAAGCAAGTGTTTCGTAGAAAGTTAGATAATTGGCAGAATCTTAGGAGACACCATTCCAAACAACCCTTACAAACTTGAAAAAGTGAGTTGAATCATTAACAATTTGGGTTTGCTCTCATTTTATCCTAAAGTTATAGGTTAACTTCATTTGGAAAGCATAGTTCATAAATTCTAATTTTAAGACTAATAAATGCTGATATATATTCCCCCACCCCCGCATTCAGTATGTCTTGTCTTGATCTTGTTTCCTTCTCTTTTCATGTTATTTTTTCCTGCACTTTACAATGTATTTTAAATAGGTGGTCTCTTTCTTTCGCTGTGATACCTCACTTATTATCACAGTTTGCTACAACAAAAGCCCTCCAAGTCAATCTAGCAGACATAATTCTCCTGTGCTGTGATCAGAAACGTGACACTGTGCTTACCCATGCATTAATTTATACATTTTTGTCATAGAGATGACAAAAAAATGTAATGGAAAATGCATTGTTTTAGTTTTCCAGCTTCTGAAAAAAATGCCATATAATGGGTTGGTTTAAAATTTATTGGCTCATGGTTTTGAGGCTGGGAGCAGTCCAAAATCAAGGCATCAGCAAGTCAATGCTTTCTCCCCAAAGACTGTGGCATTCTGGGGCTGGCTACTGAAAGTGGCATCTTCTTTCTCCTCCAGATTCTGTTGACTTCCAGTTTCTTGCTGTTCCCATGGTTTTCCCATTTTCAGTGTCTAAATTCCATTCTGCTTATAAAAGACTCGTGTAATCTGGATTGAAATCCAACCTGATTCAGTTGGGCCACACTAATGGAATAACATCTTCAAGCGTTCATATTTAAAATGGGTCCATACCCACAAGTCCAGGAATTGGGACCTGAACATGTCTTTTGTGGGGAAATTTATTCAATCCCCAACATGCATAGACTTTGAAAGTAGTTATCGTTTCATGGAATTTAAAATCTATTGAGGTAAATACAAGACTTGCTTCATTCTAACTTTTTTCTGAGGAAGTCACCAGTGCCTAGCGGCCATCTCCCAGCCATTCCTCTCGCCCTCCTTTCTTATTGGGTGCAGATGTCTCAGTATGTTTTCATTCTGCAGCCCAGGGCGAGGTTAGGTCTAATGGAACAGTCTAACGGTACCTTAAACCCAGAAACCAGGAACTTGCAGCTACAGCTGTTTATAAGGGCAGGAAATCTCAGTGGCAGAGCCCTTCCCCCTGGGTGAAAATACCTCACCCTCAGGCAGCACAGATCTGTCTCTCTCTTCCAACGTGATGTGGAATATGTGGAGCTGCCATCCAGGATCCTGACCTGAGCAATTTGGCCTCCCCAGGAGACCGGGCAAATTGGGATATCTTCCCTTGCTCTCTTGGACCTTTTTTGCTGTGTAATTAATCAAACGGTAGTTTCTGAAGGTCTTTGTTGTGCCTCAGCCTGTTTTCCCCTGGTGCACCAAGTTACAACTTGCTCCACACTTTTCTTCTAACCACATTAAGGTTTGAGGAGCAGGCTTAAAGGAAACTGGAGTTGATTTTGGTGAACCTCTATCTCCCCAGCAAACTCTATTCTGTTCTACTTGGGGTGCATATATAATAGCAGAGTTAGGTAGCACTCTTTTCTCTTCTATGAAACTATCGTATCTTACACACCTACAGCTTATCTGATTAAAACTAAATTACTCAAGTTTTTCCAAAATTAGGAAGATATTATTTTCATACATAAAAAGAATATTTCAAAATGCAATGTGCTCCATTTTGATTATAACCTAATCAAATAATTCTCCTACATAAAAAGTACATGTAGAGTTCAATTAATGCTTTTTATTCCAAAAACATATCATCATACAGGCATTTAACTGATTGTCCAGATATTTCTAATGCAGAAAACTTTCCCGTCCTCCCTCCCTCTTCCCCATGGCTTATTAGGCAATGTCTAGACAAATGGCTTATTTTGTTCAGTCAGTTCTAAGTGTTTGGAGTTCAATAAAATAATCTTCACAAGAGGAAAGAAAGTTTAATAACTGACGGAAAAGTCTCTAGTGAAGCTTAGCTAATGCAGTTTGGATAACGAGTTTCCAGCATTAGCTTTCTGATCCTGATGTTGCTTCTCTTTACATAAATGTATTCTACCTTGTGTATGTTTTAGTGATCTTCATATAATCAAAGGCTGTAAGTAATCGCTACCCTTTGAGTCAGAAATGCAAATCTTTCTTGAGTGTGTGTGCCTGTCTGTGCTCATGTGCATATGGATGTCAGCGGTGGGGTAAAGAAAAGAGAACAGAGAAGGCTTGTGTGGCAGGAAGCAGACTAGTCTAAATGTGCATTGCAATGTCGTTTACAAGAATGAGGAGAAAATAACTGCAATATTTGCTTCTAAGATCTCTGAAATCAGATGGGTCTGGGGAATATGGGATGCTGGAAAGCACATTACAATAGGACACAACCAAACCTCTGGGAATCAGAAGATTATAATTCCATTTTCCTTATATTGCTTCAAAGGGCCTTGCTCTTTTATTTTGAAAACACATCAGTTCAACTCAAATTATTTTTATTTGTAATATACTTTTAATGGGCCTCTTGACTATGGTTCATCACACTTATATCCATTCTTCTCATCTTCTCTAAGCTTTCTATTAACTTTTTTACTGCTGAAAGCCTCCAAATGGTCATACTCACACATACATATGGCCCTGATGACATTCAACCACTCCAGGAAAATGTCTCATCTTCTAGGATACCTTCTCCTACACTCCAGAAGACTTAATGACTTTACCACCATAATTGAACACATCATACTTGCATTATATTTTGTAATGTAGGTGTCTTTCTTTCTGACTCGACTAGTAGATGCTTAAAGGTAAAGATTGTGCACTATTTATATTGATATTTAAATGCTATCACCACTCCCCATCTTGTTGTTTGTGTAAGCGAAATTTTGTTTAATTGGCTAGAGCACAATTAAAGAAATATAGCATATTTAAAATAAATCCAGCAATTCTTACTTCCCTTTCTGGTCCATGCATTTTGATGGGCTCCAAAATAGTCTTGTCTTGATTATATCCCCATAAATAATTGTACACCCTTGACTCATGCTACTTTTTCCAGAAAAAAATAAAAGCTACATTTTAATTGTCTATGTGTCTGGAAGAAAAAAAAAAAAAACACAGAATGAGATTCTCTGTCAATGCTCAAATTTAGGAACATAGCTTTAAATCTTAGGTTCATTTGAAGAGCAGTCCTTTCTTTTGAAGAAAAGTAAAGGTTGAGGATGAGTAGGTTAGTAGAGTAACCTTTGACTCTGTTCCTTCACGGTAATATTTCCAAATCATTTGTTTCCATTTAGGAGTTGCACTTGAAAAGCATTGAGCACTTAAGAAAAGTGTAATTTATGTTGTTGATGCCTTCCCATTTACTGATGCTCTTCACTCTTAAGTGGCTCTCCATCACTTTCAAGATGGGTGTTGTTGAATTGTATGCTTTAAAGTTCTTACTAATCTTCTTTCATATTCTTCTTTTTGATTAGACATTTTAGCCGCCAAAGAAAATGTAGTTATCAGATATAAACTGTCAAGCCTAGTGGCCACAGTTGCCAAATTATTTGGCATCGCCTGACACACATCATTGCTGGAGCCAAGTGCCTCTGTGCTAAACCTGTGCATATGACAGACTGGAACATGGCTTTTTCCCACCATCATGAAGAGGGATTTAGATCGAGCAAATGAATTAAAATACTACTATATAATGAAAGTAATATTTTTTTAGGAAAATAAAGAAAGCTATTTGTTTTGCTCTTCTTTACATGTAAAAATAAATGGTTTTAAACAAACACTCCTTTCTGTTGTATAACAATTTCTTTCTAGCTAAATAAATTTATGATCAATTTCTTAAAATTGATCCAGAAAATATATGCTAGAAATTGGCATTCATGATATAGGATGATATGGCTAAGTCAATGGAGTCTTATTCCTGGTTAAGCTATTCTACCTATACGCAAAATTTAAAAGTTATATTAAGATGGGTATAGGACAATTTTACTCAAAAATTTACTCACTTTAGGCTTTTCCTTATAAATTAGAAATGTCATGTTTGATTTAAAGAAGTGTGGATTTTGTTATTAAGAATTCTTTCCCCAAATCCATTGAGACTAAAAGGATACAAATTAAACATATGGCATTTTATATTTAACATTTGTGTTGAAAAAACACTGAATCTAAAAATTGTGTGCCAATATTTTAGGGAGAAGAGGATAAATCCAAATGGGAAGTGTAAAAACTTGAACTATGACATCAGGGGAAATGAACGGAATTAATAAATAAAAGTGTTTCAAAGATTCACTTGAGAAATAAGAGAGAGAAATATAGGAAATTAAGGAGCGGCACAAAAACTATTTAGACATATAAGCAGAGATACTATAAGAGATAAGAAATTTGAGGGCAGAAATCAGTGGACCTAAAGTGTTTTAGAACTCAGAATTCAAATCCAGCTCTGAGAAAATAAAAGGTGTATTGTAGAATTCTTCACTTCCCCTTCTTTCTGCTTGTCCTTACCACTTTATATGGTACTATTGCTAGTATGTTTTTTCATTCTTCTGAACTTAACACCTAATAATGTAGGCAGTATTAAGAATATGATGGGTAACAAATGTCCTCAAGTTAAATCAATTAATGGCTAGGTTAGCTTTGTGTCCAGGGATAAATTTTCATGTTATTTGCAAATTTGGGGTAAAACTAAATCAATTTTACCTTGTTTAATTAGGAATTTATATCGCAGAATATAAGAATACATTGGGATTTGATATAAAAGTTACTTTGATGTTATATCTAACTATAGCAGATATCAATAGTTTTATATCTAGCTATAAGTAGCAAGCTATTGAAACTTTGCTATAGATAAATATAGGAAGATATCATATAGTTAGGAAAATAGATATATAGATATTTCTGTCATATTTTCAGCCTGAATTGGTTAGACTAAGAAACACTAGCACAACAATAATATGTAGAATTGCTTAGTATGTATTATTAGAGTTACTGAAAACACAAGCCAGTAATTCTAAAGGTTATGAATGAGCTAAAGTGCCTTCCGTATAGAAAAAAGCATTTATTTCAGTATGAACTATATAGTGTAAATGGATATATTGGAAAATAATGCATCTTTTTCAAATTTACATATTTTATTTAGTGCCATTAGAGCATGTATCCATAAATGTTTGAAAACCTTTCATCCTAATGCTATGTTATTTTTCTACCTAATAGATTGTTTTTGGTGCATCTACTTGTATATTGTTCAATAAGTGCTGAGCAAGCCTTGCTGTGTTACATACCTGGAAGAAATAAAATAGTAACATTTATTTGAGTATTTTACTATGTGTTAGGCACTACGCCAATAACTTCATATATGCAATTTAATTTGATCTCATATAAACCTGATAGGTTGGTACTATTATACCCATTTAGCAGATGAGGAAAACTGAGAGTCAGAGAGAAGATATAATTGCCAATGTCACACAGCTTTGAAATAGTGCAGTTGGGATATAACTCAGTTCTTCCCAGTTCGAAAGTGTATGCTTTTCCACTATGAGGCTGAAACTCACAGTGTCAAGTTATTACAGAAATGCATTTTATTTTCTGTAATCATTCATCTCATTTCCCCTAGGTAAAACAAATAACTTTAAACATTGAGCATATCAGATGTCAAATTTAATATTGCTTAAAATATTTATGCTTAAAAATAACCTCTACCTAAGTAGCACTGGCAACTTAGAAAATTAACGTCTTAAAAGTAGGAAAACTATAAAAAATATTTTTATCTTATTATTTATGGAAAATTTTATTTGATATTTGCAGAGAGAAGAATTATTTTTAACTGCAACCTATTACGGTAGGCATCTCAAAGAGAAAATGACAATATTTGTTTTCAGAGCTATAGGAAATTAAGAAATCAATGTTTCATTTTTTCCTGTTTTCTATGAGAAAATGTATTATTCACTATGATTCATTGTTAGGTACAGATTATTAATGTGTTTATAATAAAGCTGTTATTTATTGCAACAAAGATTTCGTGAATGTGATATTCTGGGAATTGTGTTTTAAAAATTGTTAATCTCTATAAATTTGCCTAAACGTTTCTCTAATCATTTTGGAATTCAAAATAATTTCTTTTCAATGGTAAATTATATGTCAGCATAACTAGCACAGTAACCCAAGTTTTTCAGCACCCAAGTTTTTCATCTTATTGGAAATTCTCAATGCATGTTTCTCTTTCTGAGGCTAAACAGTCTTTGGAGAAGACACTTAAAAAGGTAACCAGCATATCAGTTGAAGGGTGCTATAAGAGAAAAACATGTTCTGTTCAGCATTTCTTCTATATGTGACAGCTTGAATGAATACTAGTGTCAATATTGTAATCCTCAATTGAATTAATTACATTTTTATTTTTTTAATATATATATATTTTTATATATGTTAAGGAGGTACCGGGGATTGAACCCAGGACCTTGTACATGGGAAACAGGTGCTCAACCACTGAGCTACATCTGCTCCCCAATGAAAGCTGGTTTTTTCATTTGTTTGTTTTTAGGAGGTACTGGGGATCAAACCTGGGACCTCATAGATGGGAAACCAGTTGCTCAACCACTTGAGCTACATCAGACCCTGATGTAATTATATTTTTGAAAATCAAATTACTTGTAATTTTATATATATGTATATGATCCATTTACATTGAGTATTTTAAAAATCTATGCATGTTTTAAAGTATAGTTTGGGATAAAACATGTATCTCTATGGATAAATTTGTCTTTTCTTTTTACCTCTGAATAAATGCAGTGGCATGATCCTTTCCTGGGAAATTTATGAATGAGGCAAACACACATATATCCCTGACAGCCTCATTTTATTCTTCAGCAATTAAAGAACTGTATTTTCCAAATCGATAACTCCACCTAGAAAAGAAGATTCATTTTCCCTACAGTTAGTGATAAATGATTATCTGAGTCTAGAGATTTCTTCATCTTATTTAACTTTATTCTCCTTTGAATAAATTGAAGTAACACAGGAGCTGTCCTCTGTATGGAACCACCACTTCTAAGTATTCCCAGATGACCGCAAGTACAATTTTGTTAAATAACACTTATGTAATAACTCAAACCAGCTATTGCCTTACCAAGGCCCTTGGGTATTCACTCAGTGTAAGTCTTCAGTAGTGTTTCTAAAACTTGTATAACGCTACGGGAATAAATCCTTAGAGAAGAGTCAAGAGCCATGCATTATATGCTAAATGCAGTGAGGTAACTGCTTGTTATAATTTATAAGTTTTGGGAATATTTGCAAAAGCAGTACCTCCTAATAATGAATATCTTACAGAAACCTAACAAAGCTGAGCATCTGTTACCTAGGCTACTTAGTAAACATGTTATAGGCTTTTATAAATCATTTCCACAGGTTTCTCAAGTTATTTTTATTGCACTTTTATTTTGGTTAGAACAAAACAGGAAACTAAGAAATAACCTTGCAGAAAGTGCAAAAACAAGATTCAATGGAATGTAACTTGTGTTAGTAAACTCTAATTATACACGTATATACAATTTGAAGGTTAATAATAATTACACAGTAAAGACTACAGAATTTTTCTAACTGACAAACTTAGGGACAAATATCTGGTGGTAAAGGGAATGAGACTGGAAAATTTATTAGAATAACAAGTATACCACATATTTGTCAGCTTTTATGTTGATTTGAGGGTTGCTTTAGGGAAGAACGCTGATGGAAATTATGGGAGGTCTAAAAAATGCATTCCTTGGCATTTACAAAGTACATAAATTGATTAAAATCCAAAACTTGTGAACAAGGCTCTAGAATCACTGCTTGTTGTGATCTCTTTTTAATCATCTAGATTTCTTACATATCTCTTCCCAGAGAGTAATTCAAGATTGGAATATGTTCCTCCAACTTGTTTTTTCTTACATCCGAACACTCCTGAACAGGACTCCCTCTGCCTAGCATACTCTTTGAAAATACATAACTCCCTTTCTGCCATGTTTCTCATGGCTAATGAACTCATATTTAGACATCAATTTCTCTCACAACTAGCTAGATCAGTTTCCCCTCCTGTTTGCAAAATCATGTACTTCTTTTTCCTTGTCAGTTATGTAGAAACAATTTGTATAACTATGAACTTCAGGAAGAAAGGCACCATGTGTTTTGATTGTTTTTGAGCCATGTTTTTTTTAAAGCCCATAATAACTGGGAAGAACTCAAAGGGGTTACAGATAAGAAAATGACTTATTTTATTATTTTATTTCCAAGCTACTGCTTTAAACCATCTGTTTGATCTCCCTTCCCAGCTTTGTATGGACTCTTTTGCTATAAATTTCAATTATAAGAACAAGTCTCATTTTAGTAATTAACTCATTTTGGTACTAAAACCTCTGGCCCACTTTAAATTAAAACTTCAGTCTCACACACGATTCAAAGCTCCTCCCAATGTGCCAGCTCAAGACTCTGACCTTGGCTCAGGGACTGGCAGTGGGAAGCAAACATGGTCTCCTCTTTTGTGCCTTCTCCTTCTCTGTTTCTCACCCTCTGCTTCTAGGTCTCATTTACTCATTCAGCGTATTTTGAGAAACGATAGGAAAAGGATCTTTTGTGGTTGGCTCTGTTATCATCTGAGCACTGTGTGCCAGGCCCCAAATGCTCATTTTTTTCATGGATTGTATGTACAATTTCCTCTAAGTCTCCTGGTGTTTTAGTTTGTTGAAAGATGCTGAAAGTAGTGGGTTGGCTTTTACAATGGGGGTTTTTTGGCTTGCAAGCTTAAAGTTCCAAAGTTGAAAAAAGTGTTCGAATCAAGGTATCAGGCAAAGCTCTCTCCCAGAAGAGGCTGCCATCGATTCTGGACTCTTCCATCAAATGGGAAGTCTTCTCCTACGGGTCTCGTTGCTTTCCACTTCCTGGTTTCCATGGCTTCCTCCTCAGCTTGTGTGGGTTTCTCTCTGTTCTCTTTCCACATTCATCCCTATAACAGACTCGAGCAAGAGGATTAAGACCCACCCTGGCTCACATCCTCCTGAAGCAACTTAATCAAAAAAGGGACCACCTACAATAGTTTTACACCCACAGGAATGGATTAGCTCTAAGAACATGATTTTCTGGGGTCCATCGAGCATCGAACTGTCACACCTGGGAATATCTGCATATTTCATGGTCCCACTCAGTTTCCATCCCCTGGCAGTACACCCCACAGTGTTTTATTGCTGGATCCCTTTGATCTGGCAGGCCACTGTCTTGTGCAGGATCCTATCAAGATAGTTTGACTCTAACTATTTGTGCAGAATTTCACCTGGCCAATGGCCAACTCTGGCACCCTTACCACATGTCACATGCAAGGGTGCACATTGCTTTATTGCATGGCTTTCTCCTTACCCTATAAGCTGGACAGTTCTGCCCAGCTTTTAGCTTCCAACTATCCATCCAATAAGTGGCACCAGATGCTTTCTTCATGGATATTCCCCCAAATTCTAGAGACATATGCAGAATCTCTCAAGAATTTTCTCAAGATTTTCCAGACTAGTAGCCCATAAGTGGGCTAAGGAGCTTCTGCTGTTTAGCAAGCAGCTGACCATGGAGTTGGTAGTGTACTCCCATCTGGAGTTGTCCTATTGGGATAGAGGTGGAGGCTGGGGGGAGAGGGAGAAGTATCACAGCACTCTGATTAAGCTGAATACTCATTTCCTCAGTGACTCTCTACAGTCACCCTTTCAATTTACTATTGTGGAGATGGGTGAAATGTGTCTGCCACTTTATTAACTCCAATTTGGGTGTAACTAGAATCTCTATTTATAATGTGGAGTACTTGTTTCCTATTTTTTCAATTTTGAATCATCAATCAAATGTCCTGTTGAAAATCAAAGGGACAGCATAGCAAAATGGTTCCCAGTATAGATTCTGACACCCCACTGAAGTCAAGTTCCATCATTTATTAGCCATGTGACCTTGGGCAACTCCTTCAAACACTCTGTGCCTTAGTTTGGTCATATATAACATGGGGATGATAATCATAGTACCTACTCATAGGATTGTGGGGATAATTCAGCAAATTACTATATATAAAGCAGAAATGGAGTGATGCTATAAGCTTTAACAATTATCATTATCTATCCCCTTTACCATTATTGCTTCTGACCCACAGTAGACCTGGGATAAGTATTTATTGAATGGTTGTTCACATCAATGTGTGCAAGACAAATATTGTATTCAAATGGTATCAATAATTGAAATAAATTACATTTTAGAAATTTGGCATATAGAACCAACCAGATTGCATGCAAAATATACCAGCAATATATGTGATTAGAAAATGGGAAAAAATAATGACGTTTAAAGATATTACACATATACATATGCAAATAAATCACCAACACTTCAAAAAATTCAAAGTTGTACAATAGGAAGTTTGAGGCAAACAAAATAAGGTTTTTTGGAAGATGGGTAATTCCCAGACGAATTATAGAAATATGAAATGTCATGCACCAGCAGTTGGTTTTTGGGTATTAAAATGTATAGAAATTAATGAAGAAATTTATTTTACACTTAACTTCCTCAGGAATGGGCCATAATACTCTAAAATCATTTTTTCTATTGTTGACAGGACTACAATTCAGCCTTGACAAGTTGTTCACTCCTGGCCTTTGATCTGATAAAGCCAGTGTTTATTCTGACTGGTCAGAACACATACCATTCTAGTTGGTAATTATTTTTATCCCCTTGTTATAAGGATTACATGCATCTATGGGTGTGTGCATACATCAGATACTAAATCATATTCGTTTTATTAAAATGGAAAATATTAATAAAGTTATCTGAAAAATACAAGAAACATCTCTTTTTATTCTGAAATTCTATTGTGAAAAAATTGCCAAATATTTATCCTATGGAAGTCTAACTACATAAATATATATTTTTAAAGCCCTGGATTGTTGGTCTTTGCACTTATCTGTATAATCATATACAAATATATAATTTTTTTCCAATTCATTAAACCCTTATGAGGTAATGTTTTAGAAAACAGTGAATTACAAGTATACGTATCTATGTGTGTGTATTATATATATGCATTATACATATATGTAAAATCTAGTTTAATTGCATTCCAAAATAAATTTAGTGATTAAAAAGTATTAAGAAAATTTGTTTGCTTCCCCTTTTTAAAGGAAAACATATCAAAACCTGGAACATACTTAGATTAATTTTAAAGTGAAAGACAAAATGAGAATAATGATCTGTAGACTATATTTAATTGGTTTCCTCTTGAAAACATAATTAGCATTCCATAGATAGCATGAGTAATACCATCTAAATTGTTGCTTTAAGAAGCAATAGTGTTTAAAGGTTCCTAGCTAGCCCCTTCCATAGCAGGAAAGCCTGGCTTGGGTGTTTAGGTCTGGGAGGTGGACCCAGACACCCCCAGGTCCTCTTAAGGCTCTAGGGATGCCCAGAGACAAAGCTCCCAGTCCCCAAAACATGGGACACTGACAGGGCTCCTGATTCCAGGACCCTGGCTCAGTGAACAGCCCCATTCTGTCAGGGAAGTGGTGGGACACCCCAAACTGACAAACACATTTTCCTCCCCTAGGATAATGGGCGGCTCTTCAACTGGGACAATCTGCCTAGTGTAATCTTTTCCTGCCACACCACATGGCCACACTGTATGGCTGAGAATGGGCTCTGTATATGACCCTGAATTCCAGTTAAACCTGTGTAAGAGAGGAGAAGGCAGACAGATCTTACGGCCAGTGACCACAACCATGTGGTTGTGTCTCATTAAAGCAGGAGTTCTTAACAAGG
>JAQZBX010042151.1:0-22107 GCA_029593785.1 Cabassous unicinctus | reverse complement strand
AAAAAAAAAAAAAAGCCGTTGGGAATTTTATTGGAATTGCACTGATGCCATCTATATATTTGGTAAGAATTGGCATCTTTGTTGTATTTAATCTTCTTACTCATGAATGTAACATATCTCTCCATTCATTTAGTGCTCTTAAGTTTTGAAAAGTTCATAAAATGTTTTTTCATATTTTTAATAGATTTCCTCCTATATATTTTAATTTTAATTTTTGTTGTGCTTACACACAGCTTTACCGAACAATGATTTTATCAATATTTTTAATCTTTGCCTTATGGAAGCAAAATTATATCTTACTTTAAATAAACAATTTGAATTCATATTCTTAATTGTGAAATATTTTGTGATTTGTACTTTTAAAAATTGCTTTTCCATACACTTTACCTAATTTCACTGGCATATTAAAAATCATTATATTTATTTTAAAGAAATTTTATATACTATAATGCAAAAGAAAACTTCTTCTTTGATAGTATTTTATAGTGTAGAGGGGTATACTTTTTATTTCAATGTTAGTTATTTGTCAAACATATCCCTTTATGGTTCTACTTTCCTACTGCAAGAATATATGATAATCTACAAATATTTTATTTTAAGTAATTTATATATTTATTTATATATTTTTAAATGTGTTTAAATGCATAGAAAGTTTTAGAGGAATAAATATAGGACATTTATGTTTGTTTATGTGCATGTGTGTACAGATTTTCAGATTCAAATGGCTTTCTGTTGCCCTCAAATCATTTTATTTCAATGCATTTATTTTAAAATCTATCCTACTTCCGTAATTCAATATGACATGTTTTTGTATTTGATGTGCAAATATTTGTGTATCTATCTCTAGATACTCTTCCTTTGAATGATTATTCCTAGGACAATATCCCATTATTTTAGTTGATTTATAGCACATATTTGATACCTCATAAATAAACCTACCCTTCATTAATCTTACTAAAACAGCATTTTCTGTTTCAAAAAATTCTTTCCCACATTAGTATTTTAATAATTTCAGACGGTTATAGAAATATACTAGGAATCTGCCTGGAAATTTAATAAATATATAATTAAGTTTGGAAAGAATTTACATCTTCACCATATTGAACCATTCTATCTGATAACATGAATATTCTCTCTTTTTAGCTCTTTGAACTTCTTCAGTAATCATTTTCGTTCTGTTCTGTTTTGTTTTTTACTATATAGGTCTTTCATATTTTCCTTGAGTTTATTTCCACATACTTTGTAATTTGATTACATTAATGGACATTGTCCTTCCCACATTGTATCATCTAAATAATCATGACTAATATTCAAGAAAGTTATCAATACATATGAGTCAGCTCAGTTTTTATTTCAGCCCAGTTTACTGAACCCCCTTATTTAATATGATAGCTTTTCAGTTGACTCTTTAAATTTGCCATGTAGACAAACATATCATCTTAAGTAAGGAAGATGTTCTCTTTCCAATATTTTGTATTACATTTCTCCTTATTATATTATTATATTACCTGGGCTTTTAAAAAAATGTGGGATAATAATTGTGGGTAGGGGAAACCTTGACATATTCTTGGCTTCACTGGTGATGCTTGTGGTATTTCTCCATTTAAAAAAAAATCTGTTCATTAAAAATTGTCATCCCCACTCTCAGTGATCTGGTAGAAGCAGATAATTCTCTTCAAAAGAACACCTGAAAGCTATTTATATAGAGTTCTGCAGGATTAAGGAATTAAAAAATTGGAGAAGTATTCAAAGACTAGCAACAATGGTAAATCATTATGATCCCCAGGTCAGAAGGGACAAAGGGAGAAGATTTTGTTTCCTTGAATATGCTAATGGCTATAGCTGAATATGAGGGGGTCACTTGAATAAAGCTGTGGTATGGCAGGAGGACAAAACCTGTTTGATTACTGTAGTTTTACTAAGTTTGAAAATAGGGTGTTTTTTTTTAAAGATATATTTGGCTATTCTGATTCCCTTGAGTCATCATGTCATCATGACATTTACTTGAGTGAGTATATCCTAAGATCAGAGAAATTTTTTTGCATAAAGACATAAAATTATGACATTCAGAAATATTCATATGACAATATTACCTGATAAATGTCCATATTCACATTTCATCAACTATTCACATAATGTTTAATGTAAGACTTTTTTCTGACACAGGAAAAAATCCATAATCAAACATTACATTTAAGTGCTGTTTCTTTTTATTTTATTTTAACCTGGAACTGTTCTTCAGGTCTTCTTTGGCTTTTACCAGAGTAAAATATTGCAGAGTATCTCCCATTTGCTTTGTTGAATTTTCCTCAATCTGAATTTGATAGTTATACTTTGACTAGGTTTAGGTTATCCATATTTGCCAAGCTTCCTTCTTTTCCCCTACCACCAAGTCTTCCCAAACTACCTTCTTGTTTCTATTCATCCTCACCTCTCCAAGAAGTAATGTTATATTTTATTTTTTATTTTCCATGCCATCTTAAGTCCTAAATAATTTCAAGCTATTTTCTTATACTAAATCTCTGATTTACTAGATCTCAGTCAGAATTTTCTTTGTAGTGATTTTAATATTAGTGTGACTTACTCTTCTATAGGTGTTTCTAGTTGTTTTTATTTCCCTTGAGCTTTCTTCTTCCCTCTCCTCTTCTCCACAATCTCTTCAGGCTTCCTTTACTCATCCTTCAGGCAAGTACTATAAGCTCCAGAGATATCTGCTAGAATTTAGTGTTCGTTTTTTGTTTTTTGTTTTATTTTCTCTATTTAGAGATAATTTGAAGTTCATAGTATTTTGGGGGTATTATGCTGAATTTATTAGTTATGTGTGATTTTATGTGCCTATGGTGTTTGTACAGTGTGGTTTTTGGAGGATGAGTGCAGAGATTCAGATTTAAGGGTCTGTCATTTATATGAAAGAAACCTAAAATTAATTACCAAATATTTCTGGATTTATATTTTATATGGTTTTTCTCATATTACATGTAATTTTCTCTCTCAAATTTTAAGGCCAAATGCCTATTTACATATTTATTTTAAGAAATTTACTTTCTTTCTGACAAAACTTCTTAGTTGGAATTTGGTATATGGATATTATCTGAGTTGGACTGAAACATTTTACAAGTTGATTAGCAAAGATCCTGTGCCATAGTTACCTATTAAGTACTTTTGTCATGCACAAAGCCTTAAGCTTTTTACTTTTGTACCCTCTTGGTTCTTAGAATTTCCAGTATATGTTGATTAATTGAAAATAAAATTTTCCTTGTCATGCAACCTTAAATCTTTGTTCTCAATAAGCCATATTTCTTTGTTGTTAGAGTGCCGTTTTTGCACTTAATTCTCCTACAGTGATTGGCCAGGGAAAGACTTTGAAAATATAAAATTCATTTGAAATATCAAGTGGAGGGTCTCTGTTCTCTAGATGACAATTCCTCAGTGAATTTAATTAGGAATAAGTAGTCTTGGGAACAAAAAGTTTCAACAGCTCAGTGAAAGGTTTTCTTATTCAATATTGATTAAGTACTCAGTCATATCTTTTTTACCTGGGAGAAGATTTCTCCTTGGGTATTATGTTACATTCAAGATGTAAATAAAAGCGACTGTATTACTAATATGAACTCTATTATAACAGTCATATGAAAGCTCATTGCATTATTGACTAAAAATTCCATTAAACGTTTGTTTCATTGATTTGGTCAGTTAAAAGTAATAATGACCTTTTAGATTTCTTTGATTCTAGATAAGTATTCTCAAGAACAGACAGTTTGCAAATTTGAAGATTCTTGAATCATATCAACAGTGTATTCTTGAAATCAACTTTAAAAAATGAATTGGACAGATAGTGTTCCAAAGTACTGTCTTTACATATAACACCATCCTCTGGAAGTGATAGTGTTGATTCCATCCTTGGAATCAACTCTGGATAATTCTATAATCCAAGCTTCTTTATAAAAATGAATTTGTTTATGAAGGCCGAAGAAAATGGCCATGTTTTCTTCAGGCATAGAGAAATATAACTGTGTGTGACAAAACATTCCCAACTCCACTGAGTGAATGTTCTCTGATCTTTTCTCTAGTTATATCAGGATCATTGTGGTGGTACTCTTCATTTTATAGGAAGCTCAAAAAAAAAAAAATAAGCCATCACCTTTCAGGATCAAAGATAAAATTGAGGAAGCCTGGATTTGGAAAAATTGACTGAAGGAGAAAAAGAAAACCCAGGTAACATATTTGCAAAACTCTCCACTGTTTTCATGATAGGTCAAAATAGACTTGGAATGAATTTTATGTCTATCTTAAGAAGTAGGTTTTATCATTTGAGAGTAAAGGTTTTATGCCTGAAACTCTGAAAATAAGATAACACATGCATTTTCTCTATTTTATAGAATATTATTGAAATAAATGTAATGGAAATGTTTTTCTTTGTGTTATAGTTGTTTACATACATACTGAAATGAAGGAAACATAAAGCATAATGTACTATATCATAATATAACATAAAATCATAACATAATAATATAAAATGGCATATATACAGTCTTCAAAATAACATTTTTTTGTGTAAATTAGTAGCTCCTTAATACAAACATGGAATTTTAGTTTCTAAAGTTATGAACCTATGCTTATATCTCTTTAGAAAAGGGATTTTAGTGTCTTTAGAAATAGAAATAAATTTGATGGATGCAAGATCTGGGTTAATTGCACAGGCATTTTCTTATTTTCATGGTCTTAAAAATATTGTGAATGGAACTAAAAATATCACATTATAGATGTAATTAATCTCTTACATTGATCAATTTATATTAAAAAATCCCTCACATTAAATTTGTTTGCTTTTTTTAAGTTCACAATGTTGTGAACCACCATGACAAAAACTTTTCCATTACCCCAAATAAATTTATTTACTTTTAAAGATAGTGTGGAGAAAGGCAGCTAAAAGATTTCTACTCAGTAACGTAAATGGTAAAGTAAAATCCAGATGCCGTAAATGCATTTAGTAATAGCTCAGTCAATCCATCCATCCCACATGGAATGCTCTTTTGTTTAATTAGGAGGAGAGTGGACTTTGAGGAATTTAATGTAAGACTAATTGTAGAGATGTAACCCTAAAGTTACATGGGGAAACACATAATATTAAACAATATCTCACATTTATTTAGTCCATTTTATTTGACAGTTTTCTAAAACTTTTATTTTCATTTTTCTATTTAATTGTTAAAACTACCTTAAGTTTTCAGTGCTATTATAATTCTCATTGTTCAAGTGTTATTGAGTAAATTCCTCAAAGTAACGCAGTTGGTAAATGTAGATTCTGAGATTCCAATTCCAAATCAGAATTTAGAACCTGAGCTATCAATAACTATACTATGTAGGAATCTTTACCCAGCCTTGAAAATAAAACAAAGCAAAACAAAACTGGCAAAGACTGTATAAAGAATAGGCAATCCACCTTTTCTGATTATTGCTTTTCTATATTTACCTCAAGAGTCCAATCAATTGTCTGCAGGATTGAGAGATAGCAATTTTTCTTTACTATGAAGACGTTGACTTGGAAATTGCGGTATTTCTTTAAAAACCATCTTTTATTTTTTAAACAATATCCTGACTAGGTTTTTATTAAGATCTCAAAAATTTTGAGGGGACATTTTTGTGCTTATTGCAGAATCACTTAACAAAATCCTATTGCACTCAAGGAGAATTAAATAGAGATGTATTTAGCCATGGATTGTGATTACATGTTTCAAAAACATCTGGATTAAATCTCAAAATTGCAGAGTATAAAATTTCCAAAGCCTTGATGACTGAAAGTGTTTTCCAGTATTTTACACTCTGCATACCATAATAGTAGCTTGTTTTTCCACCCTTATGTTGTTTATTTTGGTAACTTGGTGAGCTACTTAATTTATCTTATTTTAGTTGTCATTGTGGGATGCTTATCAAAAGATTTACATTTTTGGAGGGTCCCTTAATGACTTACTTGTTCTCATTGAATATTTAAGGATATTTGAAGAATCTGGTAAAGGTTTACATAAGATATATTTATTTTTTCAGAAAATATAAAGAGTCATATAGTTTTCAACAGTTTAGAGAAATAATTATGCTCCTAAAACTTTGTTAATTCTCAAATTTTTACTGAGTACTTACAATGCATATAGCATATTCATATATTCTGGAGATAAAATTATTAATATGATAAGTTTGCTATCTGGGTAGAGACCACAGATTATAATGGGATATACACCTAAAAACAAATAATTCATAAAGTGTTATAACTACTCAATAAATGAAGAGGTGAAGTCCTCTTAATGGAAATTGTCTCTTAAATAGTCAGACAGCTTCTATGAATTGTGAGGATCTACTTGTAATTGTAAAAAAAGGTATAGTTTCATAATTGTAAGTGAGGTTATTTAATTATACTTATGCAATTAGCTACAGAAGCCCCAAAGATGGGACTCCCTCATTAGGCATCTCATCTCTTCTACTGATATATCCTGAAGTTTAGAATCAGTTTTCTCATTTTTCCTTGACCCAGAAGTACACAGATTCTGAGAGGCAAGTACAGGTACTGATTCTGCTATCCTCCATGTCACCTCATGATTGACAGCTCAGGAAATGAAATTCCTCTATCCTCAACTCAATCAGACCCCCAAAACTAAACTTTTTTACTTAAATTGAAAGCATGTTTTCTTCAGGTTATTTCTTTATTGTATTTCTAGCCTTAATTTTACTCTCCCTATGGTGCTTGAATACAGATTGTCTTGCTTAGAAGTACAAAAGATAGAATAATTTTCTGCCATTTAAAAATCACCATCAAAAAATGTAGACCTTGTAACAGCATATTTAAAATAATTCCACTCATATTATGTCATAAAAATATATATTCGCACATACAGTTGGCCATGGTTTTTTCTAAATTTAGCAAAAGTGTCTGATATTCAGCATAGATTCGGATACCCAAGAACTAATAATAAGAACAAAATGATGGTTTTATCTGTTGATTACTTTAATAAGTAAACAACAGGTGGTACATGCTACTTCACCCTGATTAATATAAAATTGCTCTAGCAGTAGAAGTGTTATGTGGTTTAAGACAAAGTTTCAACAACAAGAATTCAGAGACTCATACATCTGAAAAGAAGATCATAATATTTCCAATAAGTAATATAAGTTGAGACAATATTTTTCAAAATGACTGGGCTAAAAAATAAACACCTCTTTCCAGATTTTTAGTATAGAGTTCTTTCGATGAAGCCATGATTCTGCCTAAAATTTTTTAACACTCTGAATTGACTCTGAATTGGTTAGATATAAGATACTCTAAACTCTTTTGAAAATTAGAGAAAATGTCTACGCAGTGCCCATCCACCTTGATTTGTATTACCCATTTCTTTCCTCAAATAAATTAGGGTTTCAATAAATGTCAATCCAGTTTGTATGTGTATATCTGTGTATGTATTTTCATCAAAACATTACTTTTATTGGGCTCTCTTGACTGGGAAGAATTTAATATTTTTATCTCTGCTAAATTGCCATCTGATGATTTTTGAAACTCAGTTTAATTAAATGAAGTTTAATAAGCACTCATTAATTGCCTGGTTCCCTTTTATGTCTGCAGGTGATTTATTCTTATATTCTAAGAGATCATAGTAAAGTAACTCAGGAAAGCACATCTGTAAACATATAATTTTAAGCTCCATGTACTAAGTACAATCTTACATAAGTATATATATATATAAATAAATATTTATATATATATATATATAAAGTCATGTGAGATGAAATTATTTTGATGGTGGATCTGAGAATGCCAAAAAGCCTTCAAGAAAAAAGAAATGAGATATAATGTCAAAAATGCAGTCTTTGTGAGAGACATTCTGAAGGAAGCATCTTCCTTCTTCAGTAGATCATCTCACAGATGTTCCTACTTCCTTGTTACCAACCAGTTAAAACTACTGAAATCTCATCACTGAAGGTGAAGCAAGAAATTTGTGAAAAGGAATGGGTGACTGTGGGAGGAGATTTCAAGCCCTCGTATTCAAAAAAGCTACTGTGTGTGAGGCCCTGTAGAAGAAATACTGTTGAGTTAAAGCATCACATTTATACATAGAACTTGCAATATTCTCAAATTCCTTATTGGCCCTTCTGCTTGCAGGCTCTGACCCCTCATCCTGCTGGGGCTCACACAGAATCCTGAGGGGGCAAAAACTTCTCTTTGTCACACTCTTACTCATCTACATTGTGACAATAGTGGCCAACCTGCTCATCATAGGGACAGTCATGACCAGCTGGTCTCTGGGTTCTCTCATGTACTTTTTTCTGGCCTATTTATCATTGATAGATTCTGTCTGTTCTACTGCCATTGCTCCCCAAATGATCGTAGACTTGCTGCAAGAGAAGAAGACCATTTCTTTCCAGGCTTGTATGACTCAAGTCTTCATAGATCATTCATTTGCTGGTGCTGAAGTCATTCTTCTGGTGGTGATGGCCTATGATTGACACATGGCCATCTGTGAACCTCTTCATTATTTGGTAATCATGAAAAGGTGGGTGTGTGTTCTCATGCTATTGGTGGCCTGGGTTGGAGGCTTTCTGCACTCATTGGTTCAATTTCTCTTTATCTATCAGCTCCCTTTCAGTGGCCCCAATGTCATTGACAACTTTGTGTGTGATATGTACCCCTTATTTAAACTTGCTTGTACCAATACCTACCTCCTTGGACTTTCCATGACAGCCAATGGAGGTGCAATTTGCACTGTAATCTCCTTCATCCTCCTGGTCTCCTTATGGAGTCATCTTACACTCATTGAAGACACATGGTTTGAAAGGAAAGCACAAAGCCTTCTACACCTGTGCATCCCATATTGCTGTGGTTATTTTATTCTTTGTTCCCTGTATATTTCTGTATGCAAAGCCCAATTCTACCTTTCCCATTGATAAATCCATGACTGTGGTTTTAACTTTCATAACCCTCATGTTGGACCCCTTAATATATACCCTGAGAATTGCAGAAATGAAAAATGCTCTGAGGAAAGTTTGGTGCAGAAAAGTGACCTTAGTTGAAAGAGGGATGCATCCCTTACTCAGAACATGATATTTATTCTATCACAGAAGTAAGGGATAATTTCACTGTCAGTGAACATGTTAATATATTTTTATCATTCTATTTGGGTTATTTAGCCTATTCCAAGAAAGTTATAGAAATTATTCTTTATTAAAGTGGAATATGTGAGAGCCCTTAAGGATCAAGAAAATTATACAGGCTTAATCCTATATTTATGTCTCTCTCTATATATATTTATTTATATAATTATACTATGTTAAGCTATCTTGTAGACTAAAAATTTTTATTTGATTTCAAGTACACAAAATTTTGACTTAAAATTCTGATTGCTCAAAATTTATTCTAATATTAAAACCTATGGTCTTGGTCAAATTAAAGTCTCACAGCATGTGCTAAATGGTTGAGGATATACCTATAAGAAATGAACTTTGTTAGCCTTACAACAAGATAAATTCTAACTTTTAAAAATCTATGATGGAGTGAAGATAAGCAGATAGCATATGTTAATTTTGTGAAGGTATTATGACTGTCCTTTGGACAGCAAGATATTCAACCCCATATTGCACATCTAAATCAATTGTTTTCATCTAATTATTAAAATACAAATTTAACCTATTCATATCATAGAAGAGCACTAGAATATACCTGCATTACAGTAAACTCTCTGGGAACACATTTTAAAAACACAATGGCTGTTAAACATATGGGAACAGATTGTCTTCTTTTGTTTTACACAACAAATGACACTCTGACTCCTTGTAAATTAAATATGTTCTCATTGACTTAAGTGATAAATCAAAGGCATCTTCCCATTTATAATTCACTGTAGCACTTTTGTCATATAATTCATGTTACAAGGATCAGTTTTTAAGGGTCTGGCTTTTCCTTGTTCCTATTAAGAAATCTACCCATTATATATATAGTAAAGAATAAAATTGGAATTTTTCTGTCATCTTTTTTCTCTACCTATAATTTAAATTCACTTAAGCATACTTAAATGCCAGTCATGTAATTTATTTATCAGTGAAGGAAATCAAAAGTATTCTAGATGTTTTAATCAGAAAATAATTTAATAAAAGGAATTAGGAGCTAATGTAATTAGAGAGGTTGGAGGAGTTGGCATTTGGAAAGAGGAGTGGACACTTTTGAGATCAAACATTCACTACCTAAGCTGTGATCCAGAGAAAAGGAAGCAAGGCTCAGGAAGAAAGATCACTGCAACTACATCTCAAAGTCCTTCCCTGCCCTGAGTTTGAAAATAAGAATTTTCCTTAGAAATTTTAAAATTTTATTTTTTACAATTATGGCTTTAATCTATACAGCATTATAACTTTCAGATATGTTGTGAGGTGGAGATGTGCTTTCCTTTTATATCATAAGAATAACTAAACTGTCCCAGAACTATTTATTGAGTAACCGTTCAATTTTCCACTACCCTGTGATGCCACCACTTCTGTACATTAATTTATTGTATGTATGCATTTTTCTGTTTCTTGAATTTCAATTTTGTTCAATTAGTTCATCTATCCATGAGTTAATATCACACTGTCTAAATTACTATAGTGTTTCAGATACTATTGCTGTATTAAAAATCACTCCAAAACTAAATGGCTTTAAAAACACACACAATCATTTATTATCTCAGATGGGTCATGTGGGTCAGGAGTTCCTGAGCAGATCAGCTGGAGGCTTCTGACTCAGGATCTGTCATGGACCGGCAATCAGAAAGTGAGTGGGGTGAGGACATCTAAAAGGTTTCTTTACTTGCATGCCTGGTGCCTGGGTTTGGAAGCCTTGCACAGTGGGGGCTGGAATAGATGGTGTTCCTTGGGCATCTCCCTTCTATCTCTACGCATTCTCTCTGCATGGCTTCACAGGCATGGTGGCTTCAGAGTGGTGGGTGTTTTTTACGTGATTACTAAGAGTTCTAAAATCCTTGTCTCCCAAGACAGTGAGCCAGACAGAAGCTGTGTTAACATAACCTTGGAAGTCACACAGATTGACTTCTGCCATACTCTTAGCCAAGGCAGTAATAATATTCCTCCTAGGTTCAAAGAGAATAGGCATAAACTCCTCCTCTTGGTGGGGAAGTGGCAATGCACTGGAAGAACATATAAAACCAGCTATATTGTCTTTGATATACAATCTGCCACATATGCCCACTGGCCACAACAACACACACCTGTCCCACAAACAAAACACACACTTTCCCCTTCTCAAAAGACCCCTCTCCAGCCACATTAAGGATAGCATCAGAATCAGGCTTATACTCCATATCTCATCATCTAAATGAAGTCTAGGTATGGATGATATTCCTGAGTGTGGTTCCCTGGATGCAGCTTTTTGAGTCTCGTTCTTTTAAATTGTAAGATGTGAACTAAAGAGACAAGTATCTGTCCTACCCTACGCCAACACACAATGGCATGGTAAAACATTTATACACACATGTTAAAAACAAGGAAAAACAGAGGGCACAGAGCCACACAATAGTGAATGTTGTATAGAAATTCTGAAAGCCAGCCAGAGACATGTTGCAAGTGCCTTGGTTATTGCCAATCATAGCTTTGGGAGTGAGTTTCCATGACTTTCATTTCTTCCCTTTAAACTCTTGATCTGCATCTATTCTTTTCCATAATAAATAACTTGTGTTTGTAAGTTAGTATTTTTCTCAGGCTACTTTTTATCTACAGAAATATAGTGGTCCAAAGTTGATTTTGAATAGAATCTGCTCCTTTTTGTACAAGCTAATATAATTTCTGTAATTTTTTGTAAGTTGCTCATGAATATTACTAGAATTTGCTAATATAGATAAAAGCCACATACACAGAAAGAGGCTGTGAATGAGAAATGGTTTTATTTTCAAATTCATCTAGTCCTGATCCATTAATATTTAGTAGCTCTTTCTTTAGCATGACTCTCTCTTCAAATTTTACTAGAGACAAATGGAATAAGCTGAGAAACACCTTCAACACTTTACCTAGAATCCTCCTTAGATCATCCAGTTCATCAGGCACATATTCTGTTTCCATGTGCTAAAGACAATATTGTTTTTAAAATTTCCACTCTCTTCCAATAATATTTTCTTCACTTTCATTTGAGCTTTCCCTGGCTTATACAAGTTGTAGTCAAACTGTAGACCTATGAGCAGGTTTTTTTTCTTTTAAACAAATCAATTTAATTGGGACATATTAATAAAGCATAAATCTATCCAAAGAGTACAATCTATGGTGTTTGATATAATCACATATTTGTGCATTCATCACCCCAATCATTCCCAGAGCACTTTCATTATTCCAATAATTATAATAAACAAAAAGTAAACAAACAAATAAACAGGACTCATCATCTCAATCTCTCTATGCCTTGCCTGCCATACATAGCTGCTATTCTTTTTTTCTCTCTCTAGTATATTTGTATTTATATTTTGTAAAAACAGTCTTATATATGCAATATCAACCATATTCATGTTCTTTTTAAAATTTTTATTGAAGTATATCATTCATACATGAACCTACATAATAAATAAGTGTATAGTAAAAATTGTGAGTTTACAAAATAAACATGCATAACATCATACAGTGTTCCCATACCTGACCCCTACACCAACACCTTGCATTGTTGTGATACATTTGTTACAAATTATACAGGAGCATTGACAAAATATTACTATTAACTATAATCGTATCTTATATTTGGTGTATTTTCCTTCAAACCACCCCTATTTTATTAAACAAATCAATTTTATTGATACTTATTAATAAATCATGCAATTTATCCAAAGTGTATAATCAGTGATATTTGGTGTAATCATATAGTTGTGTGTTCATCACTTGAATCATTAATAAAGCATTTTCATTATTTCAGTAATAATAATAAACAACAATAAACAAATAAGGAAATTCCTCCCTTCTCAATCTATCTCTTTCACCTGCTGTACATAACTTCTATTTCTGGCTATTCTTTCACAATTATTTATGTGTTTATTAATTAATTTTATTGAGATATATTCACATACCATATGTGATGGTTAGACTAATGTGCCAACTCAGCCAGGTAATTGTGCCCAGTTGTTTGGTCAAGCAACCACTGGGTTCATTGTAATACGAGGACATTCATAGGCTTTAGACATCAATGAGTTAACTGCATAGACGGCTGATTACATCTACGATCAACCAGAGTCATTGCCAGCAGCAATGAGTGATGTTTTTATCCAATCAATTGAATGCCTTAAAAGGGGAAGTGATTTCAGCATTCAGAGAGAATTTCCCAGCTCTTCTTTGGACAGCTAACATCTCCGGGGAACTCATCAAGGACCTTCATTGAACTTTCATCAGAATCCCTGATTTGCAACCTGCCTGTGGAATCTGACTTGTGCATCCCTACGATCATGTGAGAGAATCATAAAATCTCATACTATTTACAGATATTGCCTGTTGATTCTGTTTCCCTAGAGAAACCTAACAAATACAGCTTGTTATCAGGAGTGGTTCTTGAGGAATAGAATCTTAAACATGGGATGTACAAGGTCGTTCTGGGAGTTTTGCAATGGGCTGTCTACTCTAATTGGACTCAAGGGTACTAATGACTCCCTTTCCAATAGCGAAGAGAACATTAACAATCCATGGTGTGAGTTGGCAATGGAGATAAACAAAATATCATCACTGGATCCCCCTACTTCCATGCTTTTTAGAGGCAAGGATCTGGGTGAGAGTGTTTTCAACATCTTAACAGAATTTTGTGGAGTCAAAACATATGATATTGGCTGGCTCTTCCTAGATACTCTGGATACATTTACAAAAGAAAGAGGTGAGCTAAAGGCTTCACATTTGCAAATTAAATGCCCCATCAATGATGTGAAAGTTTCTATGTTTGCTCTCAAAGAAAATCTTGTTTCCTGCAGCCACAGGCTTGAGATATCTGAGAATCAAACACTGACACTCATTGTATCAGTAATAGAGTTACAAAGGAAACTAAAATCTCAACCCTGCCGGGTATCTGTAGTTAAAGTGAAGGCTTTGATTGGAAAAGAGTGGAACCCAGAGGATTTGGATGGAGGCTAATGGGATGAAGATAATACTGGCAGAGACATTGGAACCCTAAATTCTGCTAAGACTTCAACAGATAAACCTGTGATGGCCTGCCTGTAGAGACCACACTTTGTCCACCTTTCATCACCCAGGCTCAAGTCTGCCCCAGGGAGTCTGGACCTCCTCCCTGCCCTGAGGCATGCACCAGCCCAACTCCAGCATGCACTGTCCAACCTACACCTTGCCCTGAAGAATCTGCCTTCCAACCGCTGCCTGAATAGATTAATCCTGTCTCACTAGAAGAAAATGTAAAGGAATGCCCTGAGCTCAGTAGCTTGCAAGATATTTTTAACCCTTCTCCTTACCTATCCCACCATTCCTCTTCTCTTTGAGACCTATTACTAGACTAAAATCTCAAGCTCTCAAAGGTGAAATACAAAGTGTGACCCATGAGGAAATATACTACACTCTGAAAGAACTGCATGAATTTTCCATCTTTTATAGACAGAAATCAGGGGAAAATGTGTGGGAATGGAAACTAAGGGCATGGGAAATGGTGGAAGAAATATAAAGTTTAATCAGGCTGAATTTATTGATATGGGTCCACTAAACAGAAATTCTGGATTCAGTGCTGTAGCTCAAGGGCTCTAATAGTATGTTTGGTTGGCTGACTTAAACATGGACCAAAAGATGGTCTAAAATCTGAGGCTGAGATGACCAATTTGCCCTGGTGTACAGTAGAAATGGGAATTCAAAGGCTTAGAGAGATTGAAATGCTAGAATGGATTTGCCATTTAGGACCTGCCACAGGAATGTCCAGAGAACACAGCTTTAAACAGGTCTGCTAGGAAAAAAATTTGAAAGACTAATTCCATCTTCCCGAAAGAGCTCTGTGGTTGCTCTTCTCTGTAGTCCAGATATTATTGTAGGGAGGGCTGTAATGGAATTAAAATCCTTAAACATTATGGGGATGATCAGATCTCAGTCCAATAATAGTCAAGTATCAGCAGTTAATAGCCAAAGACAAGGTTGATGTGGCTACTGCAATGAAAGGCAAATTCAAAGTGGCACTCAAAATACTCTGAGTTGCCCAGAGTTATGGCATTGGCTAATAGATCATGGGGTACCTAGAAGTGAAATAGATGGGCAGTCTACTAAATTTCTTCTGGATATTTATAAGCAGAAGGATTCTAGGTCGAGTGAACTAAACCTTAACTCAAATTACAGTTGCAGAAAATCATGGCCCCTTAATCAATTCCCAGACTTGAGACAGTTTACAGACACGGAGCCCCTTGAATGAGAAGGCCAGGTACCATTGGGGAAGGATCCTGTTAAATTGCCAAAAATTTATACTGTTAATCTTCGTCCCATCTTTACGCAAGGAGAACTCTGGCCTTTTACCGGAGTAACTGTGCATTGGGGAATAGGAAATGATCAGACATTCTGGGGATTATTAAACACTGATTCAGAAGTGACATTAATTCCAGGAGACCCAAAACATCACTATGGTCCACCATTGAGAATAGGGACTCATGGAGGCCAGGTCATTGATGGAGTTTTAGCTCAGGTCCATCTCACAGTGGGTCCAGTGGGTCCCTGGATCCATTCTGTGGTAATTTCCCCAGTTCCAGAATGCATAATTGGAATAGACATTACTCAGTAACTGGTAGAATCGCCACATTGGATCCCTGACTTGTGGAATGAGGGCTATTATGGTTGGAAAGGCCAAATGTAAGCCACTAGAATTGCTTCTACATAGCAAAAGAGTAAATAAAACACAATACAGGATTCCTGGAAGGGATTGCAGAGATTAATTCCACCATCAATGATCTGAAGTATGCAGGGATGGTGAATCCCACCACATCCCCACTCAACTCTTCTATTTGGCCTGTGCAAAATAGAGATGGATCTTGAAGAATGACGGTAGATTATCAAACTTAACCAGGTGATGACTCCATTTGCAGCTGCTGTCCCAGATGTGGTATCATTGCTTGAGCAAATCAACACATCCCCTGGTACTTGGTATGCAGCTGTTGATCTGACAAATGCTTTTTTCTCAATTGCCATTAGTAAGGACCGCCAGAAACAGTTTGCTTTCATCTGGGAAGGCTAGCAGTATACCTTCACTGTCCTCGCTCTGGTGTATATCAACTTTCCAGCCCTAGGTCATAATTTTGTCTGCAGGGACCCTTGATCATCTCCCCCTCCCATAAGACATCACACTGATCCTTTATATTGATGTTATCAGGTTGATAGGACCTGGTGAGCAAGAAGTAGCAAAGACTCTAGACTCATTGGTAAGGCATTTGGATGAGTGAGGATGGGAGATAAATCCAACAAAAATAGAGGGGCCTTCCACCTCAGTGAAATTTCAGGGTGTCCAGTGGTGTGGGGCATGTCAAGATATCTGTAGCAGTTTGGCAGTTTGACATAATTACGAATTCCAAAAATAGATATTGGATTATGCTGGTAAACTGGTCTGTTAATCTGGGCATGATTAAGTTATGATTAGGGCATTGACTGGGCCACATCAATATGGCGTTGAGCCCCACCCCTTGGTGGGTGGGGAATCAGATATAAAAGGCATGGCAAAAGACAGAGTAGTTCTGATGTTGGAGTCTTGAGCTGGAGCCCCAGGAAGTAAGAGTGCTTGGTCATGAGGAAGGAGAGAAGGCCCCAGGGAAAGGCATGAGCCGTTCGCCTGAGAGTCTACAGCTGGCCTTGAAGGGATAGGCAAAGCCTAGAAAGCCTCATAATCTACAGCTGACCTTGTGGAGGAAACAGAGGAGTTGAGCCCGGAGAGAAATGGAGCCCTGGGAAGAGAGGAACCCAAGAAGGCTGAACCCTGGCAAATGTCAGCAGCTGTCATGCACCAACAAGTAACAATGGACTTTGGTGAGGGAACAAACTTATGCTTATGGCCTGGTAACTGTGGACGTCTACTCCAAATAAATACCCTTTATAAAGACCAACCAATTTCTGGTATTTTGCATCAGCACCCTTTTGGCTGACTAATACAATATCCCTTCTAAATTGTGGCATAAGCTGTTGCATCTGACCTCTCCAATGATGAAAAAAGAGGCACAATGCTTAGTTGGTCTCTTTGGATTTTGGAGACAACACATTCCTCATTTGGGTGTGCTACTCTGGCCCATTTACTGAGTGAACAGAAAAGATGCTAGTTTTGATTGGGGACCAGAACAAGAGGAGGCTCTGTGACAAGCCCAGGTTGTTGTACAAGCTACACTACCACTTAGACTGTAGGGTCCAGCAGATCCAATGGTGCTGGAAGTTTCAGAGGCAAATACAGATGCTGTCTGCAGCCTTTGGCAGGCCCCTATAGGAGAATCCCAACACAGACCCTTAGGATTTGGGAGCAAAGCCCTACCATCCTTTGCAGATAACTACTCTTCTTTTGAGAAACAGCTTTTGTCTTGCTACTGGGCCTTAGTAGAGACAGAAAGCTTAAACATGGGCCATCAAGTTACAATGAGGCCTCAGTTACCTATCATGAGCTGGGTATTGTCTGACTCATCAAACCATAAAGTTGGGTGTGTACAGCAACACTCCATAATAAAGTGAAAGTGGTATATATGAGATAGGGCTTCAGCAGGTCCTGAAGGCACAAGTAAGTTACATTAGGGAGTGGTCCAAATTGCCCATGGTCACCTCCCCTGAAATGTTACCTTCTCTTTCCCAGCCCACAGCTTTGGCCTCTTGGTGAATCCCTTATAATCAGTTGACTGGGGAAGAGAAAACTCAGGCCTAGTTTACATATGGTTCCACCTAACATACAGGTACCACCCAAAAGTGAACAGCTTGAGCACTGCAGACCTTTTCTGTTACATCCCTGAAGGACAGTGGTGAGGGCAAATTCTCCCAGTGGGCAGAACTTTGAGCAGTGCAACTGGTTGTTCATTTTGCTTGGAAGAAGAAATGGCCAGAGGTACATTTGCACACTGATTCATTGGCTGTTGCCAATGGTTTGGTTGGATGGTCAGGAACTTGGAAGGAACATGATTAGAAAATTGGTGATAAAGAGTTCTGGAGAAGAGGTCTGTGGATAAACCTTTCTGAGAGGGTGAAAAACTTAAAAATATTTGTGTCCCATGTGAATGCTCACCAGAGGGTGATTTCAGCAAAGGAAGATTTTAATAATCAAGTGGATAAGATGACCCACTCTGTGGCTAATTCTCAGCCTCTTTCCCCAGCCACTCCTGTCATTGCCCAATGGGCTCATGAACAAAGTGGCCATGGAGGTCGGGATGGAAGTTATGCATGGGCCCAGCCAACATGGACTTCCCCTCACCAAGGCTGACTTTCCTACAGCCACTGCTGAGTGTCCAATCTGCCAGCACCAGACACCAACACTCAGCCTCTGATATGGCACCATTCTCTGAGGTGATCAGCCTACTACCTGGTGGCAGGTTGATTACATTGGACCACTTCCACCATGGAACAGGAAGTGATTTGTTTTAACTGGAATAGACACATACTCTGGATATGTGTTTGCATTTCCTGCTTGCAATGCTTCTTTAAAACTATTATTTAAGACTTACCAAATGTCTTATCTACCACCAAGGCATTCCACACAGCATTGCTTCTGATCAAGGAACCCATTTCACAACAAATGATGTGCAGGAATGGGCACATGCCCATGCAATTCACTGGTCTTACCATGTTCTCCATCATCCTGAAGTAGCTGGATTGATAGAACGGTGGAATCGCCTTTTGAAGACTCAATTACAATGCCTAATTGGTGGGAATATCTTGCAGAGCTTGGGCAATGTTCTCCAGGAGGCTGTGTATGCTCTAAATCAGTGTCCAGTCTATGGTGCTGTTTCTCCCATAGCCAGGGCTCATGGGTCCAGGAATCAAGAAGTGAAAATGGAAGTTGCACCACTCACTTATTCCTAGTGACCCACTAGGAAAATTTTTGCTTCCTGTCCCTGGAATCTTAAGCTCTGCTGGTCTACAGGTATTAATTCCAAAAGGAGGATTGCTGCCACCAGGGAAAACTACAGTGATTCCATTGAAATGGAAAATAAGACTGCCACCTGGCCACTTTGGGCTCCTCTTACCCCTGAAACAACAGACAAAGAAGGGGATTAATGTATGACTGGGATGATTGACCCTATCATGGGGAAATGGAGTGCATCTACCCAATGCAAGGTAAAGAAAAGTTTGCCTGGAATACAGTAGTTTCTCTAATGTGTCTCTTAGTACTGCCATAGTCAAAGGAAAATTGCAACAAGTCAATCCAAGAAGGATTAACAATGGCCCAGAATCTTCAGGAATGAAAATTTGGATCACCTCACCAGGCAAAGATCCATGCCCAGCTAAATGCTTGCTGAAGATAATGGGAACATGGACTGGTTAGTGAAAGAAGGTAGTGATAAATATGAACCTCGGCCACATGACCAGTTACAGAAATGAGGACTGTAATAGTCATGAATCTTTCTTCTTTGTTTTATTATGAGTATGATTATATATGTACATGAAATGAATTTCTTTGTTTTCTTCCCCAAACTTTTCCCTTATCATATGACAAGTTGTATTAGCTTCATGACATAATGTTTAAGGATATGAAGTTTAAGAGTGAATATTACTCAAGGACTTGCACCCTATTCTGTAGGGATTTAATATTTTCCCAGTTGTACACAGGAGAGTTGAACATTGTTAAGCAGAATAGACATATATGCTTCTCTGTTATTATTTTTACCTTATTATTTTTACTTTACTAAGTATTTTTTAAGGTAATGTGCATGGTTGCTGAGTTGACAAGGGGTGGACTGTGATGTTTAGGCTAATGTGTCAACCCAGACAGGTAATTTTGCCCAGTTGTTTGGCCAACAAGCACTCTGCTAATTTTAGTTCAAGAAGATTTATGGACTTTAGTCAACAGTGGGTTTACTGCATAGATGGCTGATTACATCTACCATCAACCAGGGAGATTGCCGATAGCAATGAGTGTTTTTATCCAATCAGTTGAATGCCTTTAAAGAGGAAGTGATTTCAGCATTCAGAGAGAATCCCCCAGCTCATCTTTGGACAGCCAACTTCTCCAGGAAACTCATCAAGGACCTTCATTGGACTTTCATCAGAGCCCCTGGTTTGCAACCTGCCTGTGGAACCTGGACTTGTGCATCCCCATAGTCATGTGAGAGAATCTTATAAAATCTCATAATATTTACAGATATCTCCTGTTGATTCTGTTCCCTAGAGAACCCTGACTAATACACCATGTGATCTATCCACAGAACACAATCAATGGTTTTTTTAAAAATTGATAAAGAGACCTTATTGTAAAATTGTAAAATAAATAGAAAAATAGATTGAAAGAAATTACAAATTTTAAAAAAGAGTCCAATGCCAGTTTGGATTTCATATAACCAATTATAAGTAATAGAGAGTATAGCAACATTTATAAATGAAAATAATTCTAATATAAAAGAAGTTAATTATAACATAATTCTATAATTCTGTAGAATTATATATAATATATATATATTAATTATATATTAATTATATAACTATAATTAATAGTTATATTATAACTATTGGATATAATAATCTCTAAGAATGAAATTAATTTTTGGTTTAGTTATTTTATTTCCATTTGGGTCATAATTCTTTTGGAATAATAAAATTCCTATTTGGGAAAACTTTGCATCTTACTGGAATGAATTACAGCAATTTACAATATGCCAAGTCATAATTTTTTGAAGCAGAAATACTCAAAATGTTTTTCAACTGTAGTCATGCTAAATCATTATTGATCCAGATGGATTATTTTAATTAACAAGCATGCATAAGAAAGGGTTAAAGAAAAATGATGTATCCAAAATATATCTCTTCTCCAGTCCTCCTTAATGAAAAGCATGTGTTATCTTGTTTGAAGAACTTATAGAATAATGATCTTAGGAACAATTTGCTAGCTGCACTGAGTAATTATTGTCTATACACTATAATATTATTGTTTTACATTTATCTGCTCTCCTCCAGCTCTTTTTTGGTTACTAATTACGTGGAATACCTTTTTTTAACCTGATTCTATCCTTACGTCTGAGGTGGGTCTTTTCTAAACTCTACTCCAAATATCTCACCCTTTTTCGTTTTTCCTTTCAAGCTGCAGCACCCCCTTTAATATCTCTTGCAAATCTGGACTTTTGAAAACATGTCTTATCAGTTTTTGTTTGTCTGTAAAAACTTTGAACTTACCATCATTTTTAAAGTATATCTTTGCCGGATACAGAATTCTTAGCTGATGGTTTTTTTCTTTCAGTACCTTAAAGACATCATGCCACTTTCTTTTCTCCTCCATGGTTTCTGATGAGAGGTATGCACTTAATTTTACTGAGTTTCCCTTCTATGAGATTCTTTGCTTTTCTCTTAATGCTTTCAGAATTCTCTCTTTACCTCTGATATTTATCATTCTGAAGAGTAAGTGTCAGGGGAAAGTGTATTCAGATTTATTGTGTTACCCAACAGAATAAATACACCATGTATTGTTTTTCTTGGATATTGATATTTATGTCTTTCATAAGGGTTAGGAAGTTTTCAGTCATTATTTCCTCAAATACTCTTTCTGCCCTTTTTGCCTTCTCATCGCCTCCTGGGACATGGATAATGTGAATGTGCATTTTGTGTTGTCATTCAATTCCCTGAGACTCATTCCATTTTTTTCCATTCTCCTTTCTTTCTGTTCTCCTGTCTTTTCCAGATCAGATGTTCTCCCTTTGAAGTCACTAATTCTGTCTTTAAGCAATTCAAATCTGCTCCTGTGTGTGTCTAATGTATTTTTAATCTAATCCATTGTGTCATTGATTCACATAAGTCTGTTACTTTTCTTTGCAGGCTTTCAAATTGTTCTTTATGCTTTCCCAGTGTCTTCTTAATACTGTTACATTTTTAGTCATATTTTTATAAATCCTTTGATTTAGGAGAATTGTGTGGTTATCACTGACTAATTGTCTTAAATCCTGATCTCTTCAGTATATTTGCTTTGTTCTTTTGGCTGGGCTA
>JAQZBX010042150.1:0-22125 GCA_029593785.1 Cabassous unicinctus | reverse complement strand
AAACCAAAATCAAAACTTTTCCTCAACCTCACAGCCCTGCTTTTCTGACCCCTACAATTCTCACCTAAGATTTTCAGAGAGTCTATATGGGTGGCTGTTTCCTCAACTCTTACTCATTCCTCAAGCCAGTCATTCAGTTTCTTCCTGCCCCACCACAAAGACCTCATAACCTCACAATGCAATGCAATCAGAAAACTGGGAGTCATTGACTTTTCCATTTCTCTCAATTTTCGCATGTAGAAAAAATGCCCAATCCTATTAATTTTATCTCCTTTCTGTCCCTTGAATCCTACGCCCTTCCACCATTCCCATTGCCATTGCCTTACTCCAATCTCTCATTATCCCTTGCCTTAACCACAGCAACAGCTTCTTAAAGGATTAACTTTCCCTGCCATTTCAGTCTTTCCTCCTTCAAATTCAACTTTCACACTATTACTGGAAGAATCGATCTAAAACACAAGATTGCTCATGTCACTCCCCTTCCATTTAAAACCCTTCAATGACTCACAATCACCTTAGTCCAAGTTCTTCATGCCATCATGATCTGAACCCTGCATCTCGCTCTAGTTTAATCTGTCTCTAGGTCTAATTTCCAGCCATATCAAACATCTTAATTCTCTGAACATCCAAGCTATGTTATGTCTCCAAAATTTTGAACACAGAATTCCTCTGCTTAGGAATTTCTACTCTGCTAGCCTAGCAAATTCCTGCTCATTATGCAAAGCCCTGCTTAGTTGTCCCTTTCTATTTGAAGTTCTCCTTGATAACCACTTTCCTCAAAGTTAATTATTCCCTCCTCTCTCCTGCTTCTCTACCTTTTATAGTTTTCATGGCATTAGGTTGAACCATATGAAACTGCAGGTAGACAATCATTTTTTTAACCTACAAAAATGGCAGTTTCACATAGTTCAACCTGATTAAGTCACACCATATTTCAGACATCTAAGTGCATTTTGTAATCCTCCCTCTAGCTCACACAATCTCTAAGGGTTGGACCTACATCTTATTCACCTTGGAATCTCCCAGTGCCTGGCACAGCATAAACATTCAATAAATGTTTATTGAACCAAAGTGAATAAAACTAGATAGTTTGTTTATATTTTTACTTTCCAACTAGCTTATACACTCTAGGCAATCACAAAATTGATCTCAATATTCCTTATATTAATTCACCTTATGGTAATGCTTTGTTCAGTCAGTATACAATAAGTATTTAAGAAATTAAATTTACATACTAATTGGCCTATTTTTTTATTTTCAAATCAATTTAGAAAGTTAAAAATGGTACCTGTAACTCCTTTGTTTCTTGAAGTTTTCTTTTTTCAGCTTGTTCAAACTTGTCATTCCATACTCTTTCCAAAAACAAATAAAACAATAGAGTTAAAAACATCCTGCTATATAAGATTGGGAATCAAGAGACTGATCATCAATAGAGATTAGGGAACCCTCTAGGAATATTTAAAAATATGATAGTCCAGGGGTGGGGTGATCAATTCATAATGAATGTAGGGAGAAAAATAAGACTCATCTTTCTCTTAAGGCCCCCACCAGTCCTGATTCCAAGGCAACACATTTAAAATTTAAAGCATTGACTATATTCCACCTTTGCATCTCTGCCATGTCTCTCTCCTGTTGATGTAGTTTCATTCTTAAGGATGCTATTTCTTGCTGACAGAGCCTATATCGTTCAGGGTCAATATTTCGATTGTTTCTTTGAGCAGCTTTCAGCTTTGCAATTTCTGCTTTCAATTCTAAATTTGTAAAAATATGCATGATTAATAATTTCCACATCAGGCAAAACCTTCCAAACTTTTATTTTATTTGAAGTTTTAAACATTATTAAATAAGATAGAATATTTGCAGAAATCAATTTTTCTTTACTTAGATGACCTATAAATCTCTACCTACCCTTAACTTGAAAAAGTGCTCTCATATTAATGAATTTTCCCCACTAATAAGGATGGCCATATAATGTATTGATGAAAGTAGGCCACTTTGAGAAGGAAAAGGGGGCACTATTAATTACACTGGGACAACAGACATAAACTGGGATTGTCCCAGGCAAAGGATAAAGATAAAAGATTTTCAACCTGGAATTCAGAATACTTAATTTTAACAGCAAGGGATCCAAAAAGGAAGGGATGAGCCCTTATACAGAAAACTGATTCTACTCTGGCCCACACCTCTGAAGTATCTATTCACCTTCTACTACTAAAAAAGGCCAGAGGGCAAAAGACAAAAGATGATAATTCCACATAAGCAAAGATAAAACTATACAAATCAAAATTTCCTGAAGGTAGATAAAGTCTATCCTAGGTGGGCAATTAACAAGAGATAAATAGAAAGTATTATTAGCATTTTGCCTGTGCTAGAAACTCTGATAAATTAAGCAGGAGCTGATCTGATAAATGGGATGACAATGGAGGAAAGGTTGTAAGAGGAAAAATAATAAAATAACTTATCGTTATTTTGCAGCACACATCTGTGACTCATCTGTAAAATTATTTTTCTATGCCTGCTGTCTCCCCCTTTCTGATTGCTTTCCCTCTTATTACTTATTTTCTTTCCCACTGTCCTGCCTATCTTCTTCCATCACTGTGGAATGATAACTAGAATCTATTATAAATAAGTATTTAAAAAACCTTTAATTTTTTGAAGTTGCATATTCTCAAGCCTGGAATTTGAGACTAAATTACTACAAAATAATTTTTAAAATTTTATAAAAATATTCACCTCTAATTAACTTAGCATTCACATCTTCATTTACTTTGGCAATGTTGACTATCAAACGGGCTTGTTTAGCATATCTAAGTGTGCTTAGTGTTTCATCTATGTTGCTGACAGCAGGACTAATCGTAGCAATCATTGCAGTTTTTGAATTTCCTCCTAGACTTTCTTTTAACAGCCTTCAAGGAAAAATAGTCATAATTAGACTTTGCTTCTATAGAAAGCTAATTACAGTAATTATCTAGAAAGCACAAAACAAACTAATAGGGTACATAAATACAATAGCATCTTTACTCAAATAACATTTAAATCTTTTTTTGATACTTGTAACTATTTTCAGATATCATAAATGCTTTAATTTTCTCTTATACTTTTTATATTGTTTCACAAAGCAATAATCTGTGTGGACATTTTAAAATATTGTCACTGATCAAATTTTTGGTAAGATAACCTCTCCCCTTACTAGACCGCAAGCTACTTTAGGAAACAGACTGTGTTTCTTGGGCACCTTTGTATTTTTAGTGTTACCACAGCCTTTTGAAGCAGATGATCAATGAATGTGGACAATAATGAATGGACATATAAACCAAAATTTTGTATTCTATTATATGCAAAAGACTTATTTTAGGGGAAAAAAAGAGAGTCTGAGACTAAAGAGCATATAATTTATTAGTGCAGAATGAATTTCATATTCTTAACTTTCAAAAGGCATGAAAAAAAATCAGATTTTCCTGTACAGGTTTGGAGGGGTCAACCACATTACAATAATAAGCAATTATAATGACACAATACTGTCATGTAGGGATGTAATACTTATCAGAATTGTATATTAATGCTTATCAGAACTGGATACTAAATCTATATGGTTGTAATTTGAATGAAAGTATCTGAAATTAAACATATTCATTAATTAAAACACTTATTGAGAACCTATGTGGTAGCCAGTGTGTGCTAAGCAATCAAAATTATTTAATTTTACTTTATACACATAGCAATATGTTTGGTGATAACATATATGTTCATATAGGGCATGAGTAACAATAAGTAAAATTATAGTTGTTTATGCTCATATAGCACATACTATGTATAAAGAATTTTACATTAATCATTACCAAAAACCTAAGGTATTGATATTATTCCCATTTTACAGATGAGGAAATAGGCTCAAAGTATTGATTTGACTGAAGTTACACAGCTTGCAATATGCAGAGTTGAGATTCAAATCCAGGCAGTTTGATCCAGAGTCCAAACTGTTAATCACTATGCTATATTCCTTCTGTGTCCCAAAATTACAGTCAGTCTATTCTTATTTTCTACATAGTATTCATTATATTTGATACAATTCTTTATAGTTCAAGAGATACTTGCCATGTAAGAACAGATTCACGATAAGGAATAAAAACTCTCTTTTGGTTTGCTTGTTCAGAGAGTGCAGATATAACTTTTCCCAAAGTTAGCAAGGACTTGTTAATGCTCACACCTTCCTACATACAAGATAAAAAGAATTTATAATTTTAAATAACTGACCAGCAACAAATTTCACAAAATGTATTTCTCCCTTTATATAATAACTGAAAAAATAATTTGGGAAGCAGATGTGGCTCAAGTGATTGGGCTCCTGCCCACCACATGGGAAGTCCCTGGTTTGGTTCCCAGTGCCTCCTGGAAAAGGCAAGCTGGCACGATGGGCAGGCACGGTGAGCTGAAGAGGGAAGATAACGCAAGAAAAAGACAAAGAGGAAAGACAATGAGAGACATGGCAAACCGGGCAGCTGAGTTGGCTCAGGCAATTGAGCACCTCTCTTCCACATGGGAGGTCCCAGGTTCAGTTCCCGGTGCCTCCTGAAGAGAAGACGAGCAGACACAGAAAGCACACAGCAAAATGGACACAGAGAGCAGACAGCAACCGCAAACAATGGGCAGGGGGTGAGGCGGAGGAATAAATAAAAATAAATCTTTTTTAAAAAAAGAAAAAATAATTTCTTCCATAAACTACCAACTTTTTCATGACACAAAATTTATTAAAATTTTATCCTGAAAGTTATTCCTCTTTAAACCCTAGCAATGCAGTCTATAAACTGCAGAAAAAGATCCTTTTTTGTAATCTCCTAAAAATAATGCTTACAGGAATAAGTTTCATCAAAATGAGAAAAGCAGCATATTTACCTTCAGTCGGTCTCCACTGGCATGAGCTGCAGAGCAGCGCTCACTGCCTGCCAAATCTATTAGATTTATGCGACTCACTATTCTGTGATCATGTTCTTCCCCTTCCACAAATTCTGTCTGTAGCAGAATGATATTAAAATCATATAAGTTCTTCTATTACTTGTCATCAAGATAAGTCTTCAAAAAGGAAAACTATACAAGATTATAAGCCACTCATTTATGTTAAATTAAAAGCATTCCTTCTTATAATGCATCAATATTGGTTCACCAATTGTACCAAATGAACTATACTAATGCAAGATGTAAATTAATAGGAGAAACTGCAGGGGATGAGGTGTTTTATATGGGAACTCTCTGTACTTTCTGCACAATTTTTCTGAAAATCTGAAACTGCTCTAAAAAAAAAATAGTCTATTAAAAAAAGAAAAGAGATTGCATAGGACTATTGGGAGGGTTAAATGAGGCCCCCGACACATAGTAATTGCTCAATAAATGTTGGTAAATTTTACTACTAAAAAAAAAGCCAATAAAAAAACATTCCTTCTTGAATATGTAATAATTTCATAATGCATAAATATTCACATATTTTACTAAAAAGAATACATTGAGCAGTGGTTGGATTATGTCAAAATTAAAGAAATGACTTTAAAGGGATAGAAACCCATAGCTAATCAGTTGTATTAAGGAAACAATCATAAATAAAGAAAAGTCTTATGCACAAAGATACTGTTTATCCCAGCATTATAATAGCAAAACATTTAAAAAACAGCATAAAGGTCCAACGGTAGAAAAAAACTTGAGGAATTATAATATATAATGAAATATTACCTAACCTTTAAAAACAGTCCTTGTAAAGAATTTTAATATCACAAAATTATTGCAGATTTTACCATGTGTTTTAAGTATGACTGTAAAACAACTGAAAGATTATATACCAAAAATTTTAGAGGGGTTTTATTTGAGTAGTGGAACCTATGACTGAATTGTTAAAAATATTTTTACTTTCTGATATGTTTTTCCAAATACTCTATAATTACCATATATTATTGATTTTTAAAGTAATGAGAATAACATACTGTCATATATACCAAAAGTCATTCAGAGATATTATGTAGATTTCCTAAAATCCAATTTTGTTTGTATATTTATATGATTGCACCCTTACCTTTAGATTTAAAGAAGAAAATAAGAAAAACATAAACGTATTTACTATCTAATCTTAGATATAATCAAACACACACACACACAAAATACCTTGGTCTGTGTCATCACCAGGGTAAAAACTGAATGAGATCGGGAGCTTTTATCATTCATACCAGTAGCAGCAGTTGCTCTTTGCTTATTTCCCAATTCTAGCCAACTCTAACAAGAAAGAAGCGAGGGAGGTCAGATCTGCAGATTATAATGCATTATAACAACAAATTAAGGAACAACAAAGTAAGGACTTTCAGTAATATACACACATTTATAATTATTTTATAAAATGAAATTATTAATAAATGTTTGCCTTTCAACAATTTGTATTCCCAATGTCTATTTTTTTCTGTCACAGAAATCTGAATCAGGAAATAATATCTTTAAAAAGTTATTCCTGGGGTGGATGTGGCTCAAATGGCTGGGCGTCCGTCTCCCATACGGAGGGACCTGGGTTCGATTCCGGGGGCCTCCCGGTAAAAATAAAGAAAAGTATAGAAGGCATGTGGGCCGCCAGTCCCTGTGAGCGGCCCCACCGAGCCATGCAGCAAGATGACGTAACAGGAGAGCGACACAAGGGAGAGCCAAGATGAGATGCGCCGAAAAAAAAAATCAGGAACTAAAGTGGCGCAGTTGGTAGGGTGAATAGACACAAAAACAGCAAAAGGGGGGTTGGGGGGAGGTACAAATGGATAAAAGAAAATAAATCTTTAAAAAAAAAAAAAGTTATTCCTATAGCTCTAAGCTGATAGGATGACCAATTTTTTTGTTGTTAATTTGGAAGAGTAATCCTTTTGAGTAAAGTTTAACAAACAACATCAGTTCATGATAAATTAATAAGATTAACCTTTTATTTATGCAAACAGCAACCAGGAAGAAATACTCTTATGAATATTTATTATTATAATTTTTTATCTGGTGGAAAGAAGACAAAATACATATAATCAATCTTACCTGGATATCAGCGAAAGAACTGACAACATTCCTGTTTTAAAAAAGTAAAAAGGCAAAATAGGTTTTACTGATGATTATATACTTGTTCTCATAAAACAATAACCTTTCAATTACATTAGTCTCTGAAGTTCACAATGGAATAACTCATACATATTATTATTATTATTATTACAGAATCTTTCATTTTTCCTATTCTTCAAGGGCAAGCAATAATGTTTTAATTTTACCAAAAATTATGATTTTTCTTAATACAATAAAGTGCCTTATCTTAACATTATAATATGCAAGTCTATATTCATGAGACCAAAAGAATGTCTCAACCCAATCCTGTGTTTATTAAATGGAACTGAACACACCTATTTACTTTTCCTTTCCTTTAAGAAAAGCATTTGGAGTATTGAAAGACAAATGACTCTTAGCATGTATCAAACTCTTAACCCTCAGTTCATCTTACTACATTTTCACCTCCTAAGCTTAAAGTAATAAGTATAAAAAACAGGGTGAAGGGGAAGATTCAACTTCATGGGGAAAGGAAGGAGTAAAGGGGAGTAAAATCAAATATTTATTTCCTACCCAGTATAATAAATATTCTATGCCAAACACCATATAGTCCTCAAAGACACAAATATAAAAACAAGGAGCTAACACTCTATTTGGAAAGAGAGGGAAGATTTAATAGGATATTAGTAAGGGTAGAAAGCCAAATAGGATATTAGTAAGGGTAGAAAGCGGTTCAAAGTTAGGGAGGTAAATGAGAATAAAATAAGAATAACAGGAGAACAAAATTCACTCTATTCATTTGTTTCCTCCTTGCTCTTGCTGAGCCACTTACATTGACAGAGCTTCAACATATGGTCCAGAAATAGGATGCTCCCTCACCCTCAGCTAGTAGAAGCAAACATTAGCATCATTAAGAGTATGACAAATATGCCATATAAAATATAACTTTAAATGATCAGTTTTTTTTCCTATATTTTGAATGTAAGGTAAAGAGATGTCTTTATTTTATCCAGAAATAAATATATAGGTTCTCACAAAAACAAATCCATAAAGCAGGAAGAAACTGCAACATCACAAATTGTTTATATGTATGCACAACTTGCAACAATATCCTATAGCATCAAATCACTTACTTGTTTATTATTCTTAAATTAAATCCTGCTTGTAGCTATTCCTTATATACTTTTAAGCATCTCTCTAAACACATTCACTAAATTTCAGGCATTGAAAATTGTCTTTGATTTTATATTATAAATTTTAAACTTTGTTACCAGAAATTTAAAAACAGAAGTCACAGAAAAAAATGTCAGGTTTTATTTTTTTTAAGTTCCTTGATTTTGCCAAAGTATGTCGCATGACCTTGGACAAGTCAAATGACCTCTTTAGATTTGGGTCTCTTGTGCTCCAAGGTTCTTTTCAAAATTTTAAATTTTAAATTCTAGAAGTATTTTATTTTAAAAAGCCTATATATTTGTAAAAGTTTTCATTTCACAGAAAATGTTATCTATAAAATATTAATTTGCTAAACAATTCAGTTAAATACATATTCCATAATAAAAATATGATTTTAAAAACTTACACTGCTTTTAGTTTTACAGACTATTAGGGATTTGGTGTTTGACTTAAAGGATCCACTAAATCTTGGAACAAATATTTTATCTTTAACTTTTACATAATACTTGATTAAAATAAAAAGCTTAAATTTTAATAACTAATTCAATTTCTACTAATGATAATGTTCAGCTCACTTACTTAATAACATAGTAGTTACACTATAGATCCCAATCATTTGCTATCATTTAAAAGGCTTTTAGTAAAAATTCAAGCCTTATCATCTTAAGAATCCACATAATTATGTACATTTATTAAAAACAGAAATTAAAAACAAATAAATTGTTTTAATCTTACAGGTTGTTTTCTCTGCCCATTTTCACCTTTACAAACCAGAAGGTCATGAATTTTTTCATTATATACTTCAAAGAAGCTCATTTCAACGTGATAGCTGACCTAGTAGGAATAGAAAAAGCATACAATTTATTTTTAAAGTCCCTGCATTTCATAGAAGGGAATATTATTCAGTCATGAAAAGGAATGAAGTACTGATACATGCTACAAAATGGATGAACCTTGAAAACATTCCTCTAAGCAAAAGAAACCATACACAAAGGAAACATATTGCATGAGATTCCATTTATATGAAACATCTAGAATAGATAAATCCATAGGACAGAAAGCAGATTAGTGGTTGTCAGAGTTTGGGAGGAAGGAGGAATGGATTGTGATGCTTAATGGGTTTGACATACCCTTTGGAAGTAATGAACAATTTGGGGAACTAGGTAGAGGTGGTGGCTGCACAACATGGGGGATATATTAAGTGGCATTGAATTGTACACTATAAAATGATTAATTTTATAACCATTGTATGAATTTTACCTCAATAAAAAACTATTTTAATTTGAAAACAACAAAAGTCTTTGCATTTCTTCTTATTAACTTCTTGGTAAGGTTCAATTCAAGCCAATAAGCATTTCCTTTTCCTAAGTAACTATCTACCTAACTACGTGTATGACTTTAGGCTATAGTTAGGACATAAAGAATTATTAATCAAAGTTCCTGCCATGAGAAAGTTATCATCTCAGAGAAATACACATACCTTTCAAAAAAGAAAACAGAGAACAATGGAAAATAAAGAACCAAAATGAAAAACAATGACTATAAATAAAATAACTAATCAGAGAGGGGAGAAATTGGGGTGACCAGAGAAGCTAAGGAAGAAGAAAGTAGGATATGAGCATGAAAGATGGGGTAAATTGGACCAGATTGAGAGACTATTGCATTCTTTACATAAGGAAGACTGATGCAACTCACCATGGAAGTGCTCAGCACAGGAAAGAGACACAGTGTGTTGGCATTCAATCTGGTGGATGGGACCTTAAATCACTAATTCTTCCTAACTGAGGCAGAAAGCAATCAAAGTCCATGACTATAGTCACCTCAGTGAAATAATTATTCCATAAAAAATCTGAGCCTTACAGCTCTGTGACCTCATTCCAAAGACCTCTGCCTCTACTTCACTTTATCTCTCTCTGGCTTCTATCACCTCAAACTACTCCAATACTAAAATCTTAAAACACCCAACAATGTACAGTGACGGACAAACATACAGCTTTCTCACTCTCTTAATTCCACAAAACGTGGACTTGGATCACATTTCATCCTAAAACCACATGTTTCCCCCTAATCTATTAGTCCCCCTTCTCCTCCTGTTTTCACCTTAATTACTGGAGGGAGGAGGGTGGGGATTAGAGGGAAGAGGAGATAGAGGAAGAGCAGCATATGCACAGAAAGGAACAGTACAGCTCGATTCTGCTTTTCCTCTTAGGTTTTCGATGAATGCCAGCAATATCCACTCTGGCTCTCTAACAAGAAACATTGATTTATCTCTCCCTCACCCTCCATTTCCAGTAGTCACCAAGTCTTATCAGTTCTGCTTATTAAGATCTCTCAAAGATGTGCACCTTCATCCTCTCCTTTAATCACTACCTTAATTTAGTTCCTCATCATGTCTAATCCTGCTTATAAGTCACCCAGCTGTCCTCTTTGCATTCAGTCCTACCAGTCAAACTTCCCCTTATTCATTCTCCACATTGAAGCCAAGGCAATCTTTTTTTTAAAGAGCAAATATGATTGTGCTACTTCCCTGCTTAAAATCCTTCCACAGTTTTCCAGATTCCTGGGAGCCTAGAGTTCATAAAACCCTTCAGGAGCCGAGTTCTGCCCTCCTCTCTAGTTTCACCTCTTGTCATCCTCAACTTCCATGCTTAAAACAAAGGAAACAGGGGAGCGGATATGGCTCTAGCGGTTGAGAGCCTGCTTCCCACATGGGAAAGTCCCGGGTTCAGTTCCCGGTGCCTCCTAAAAAAAAAAAAAAAGCAAGCAAGCAAAAAAATGAAAAACCAACTCAGGGGAGCTGATGTGGCTCAGTGTTTGAGTGCCGTCTTCCCACATACAAAGTCCCAGGTTCAATCCCCGGCCCCGGTACCTCAAACAAAGCAAAACAAAACAAAAACAAAAGGAAACAATTTATAGATTCCCAAAGGTTCCCTCTTCTTGCTTTTGCATCTTTGCATGTTGTTCCTTCTGCCTGGAATGCCCTTCCTGTCATCTTCACCTAGTACTGTTCTGTGTTCTTCACAACTGTTATTCCCTCCTCTAGGAATCCATCTCCCTCCACCTTACATGGTGTCACAGCACCCTGTTCTTACTCTATCATAGCATTTACTTCAATTTATTTAGCATTAAATCAATTGTAACTGGCTATTTACTGACCTGTTTCTCTCATTACACTCCTTTGTGCAGATGTAGCATGGTGCAGTATGGTGGAAAGAGCATGGCCTTTGAAGTCTAATCAGAATTTAAATTCCAACTTCAATACTCTCTTTCTAATTCATGTTGTCTAAAAGTTGAGCTTGCTGTCCTTAGTTAAGTCTGTGTGCCTACTCAACTAAAGAGACACTTATAGTGATACACAATCACCACATTGTAGGCCACTAAATATACATAAAAGGAATAAAGCAGAGAGAGATAGAGAAGACAGAAGAGATGACTCCTCCATCACCATCTACCAGCAGAAATCAATTCCGAATTTAGAATCCCCACTGTCCCTAGCTATACCACTGTTCTAAAAGCAAGTGATTTAGAAATTAGAACTATATCTTCCATTAAATATTTCCTTTGTGGCCATGACTCTGATTCTAACATGATTTCACTATTTCCTAACCTAATATGCAGGCTGGCAAACACTATGAGAACATACCTCTTCGGTTTGTTTTTTGGCTACTTGGGCAAAAAGATCTTCGCAAAATCTTGGAATTATTCCTGGCTCTTCCTTAAATCCCATCATCCTGGAAAATATATTATGAATAGAGGGAAAATAAAATTCATTAAGTAGGGTTGTTGTTTTTTTTTAAGTCTCTTTTTGGGAAATGAGTTGGGGAGGGAGTAGGGAGCAAGCTAATTAAATCTAATAGTTAATAGCTAAGAACTAGAGTACTAAAGCAAAATCTGAGTTTAAATCTTGACTTCATTACTAAGTAAGTCTGTGGCCTTGGACAAGATACCTGACATCACTAAACCTCAATTTCCTCTTCTGTAAATAATAGAAGTATCTAATTCAGAGAGAAGTTGTGAGAGAGTACCAGCGAAGCCTTCAGCACAGTACCTTACAGAATATAGTAAGAATTAAATAAATGTTAACTACCATTAAAATTCTGAGTATTTCCTTCTAGATTTTATTATCATAGCTACCATTTATTAGATGCCTTATTTTAAGTTTTCACAATAATACAAGATAATCGTTCTGGGCTTCAATTTACACAAGAGATATAATTTACAGTAAAATGGGTTCAATGATTCATACAAGGTAAACTATATCTCTCGTGCAAACTAAGCCTAGAGGTTAAGTAACTTGCCCAAGTTTGCAAATCTAAGAAGTAACGTGGATGAGATTTGAGCCAGATTTGAGCCGTTTCAAAACTATATTCTTTCTACCACACCATGCTGCTTCTTGCAACAGAAAGTTGAAACATTTCTGGATAATTACATTTGCAATAAAACTTACGTATATGATTTTCCAGAGCCAGTCTGACCATACGCAAAGAGACAGATATTGTAGCCTTCAAAGGCTCTTTCTAGGAGTGGTATCGCTAGCTTCTCATAAACAGTCATCTGGCTAGCATAGTTAGGATGACATTGATCAAAAGACCAGAATGAAGCATCATAAATAAAATTATAAATTTGTTTTATGTCAGGATGTTGCACAATTACTTCCTCCCCATCCAAGAAGACCACCTGGGATGCATTTTCAATCTTCTCTCTTTAAAAAGAAACACAAAGAAAATAACCAAGTTACTGTAATTATTATAGATAATATCCTCAAAGGATATAATAGAGACACTTAAACTAGAATATGTAATTAACAAACTTTAACATAAGTTTGATCTATAAAAAGTCTCTTCTGGCTATTAGCTATTGTCACTGTCAATCCAAAAGTCCCTTCCTCCTCTAGATTCTCTGCCTTGAGTCATGGATCTTCATGTTCATCTTTCTTCTACCTCAGACTTAGGTTGAAATCTTTCACTTAACTCTAGATTTTCAGAAAAGCAATATCAGCCTTTGTCTGAGATCCTCCTAACTCTGCATTAGAGCAGAATTTACCCTGGAAACCATCTACCTCATCCATTTAACAAGCACCCCTCCACCCTGACTCTGCTTCCAGGACTTGTCTGATGAGTATGGAATCAGGCACCAGGTCCCTTCCTAAGTGCCTTTCCGTGTAGTCACTATCTTGGGTTTTGCCCTTACTGGCTCTGTTCTTTCTGTTGCCTCTTCCTACACAGTTCTCAAGGTTAGGTTGTTTCCCCACCCTCTCCTTATCAACTCACCTTCAGTTCTCTCATATTATCCCATAGTTTCTCTATTAGCCCATATCATACTGTATGACTTGCCTTTTACTACTGACCCTTTCAGTTCAAATTGAAGGTTCCTACCCCACTGCAGTGGTCACCATGTCCTCTTTTAACTTGCTTAGATACCCATCAACAAGTTAAAAACCACTGACCATGTTTTTCACTGTCCTCCCTTAAAATATTTCAAAATAATTAGATGCCACATTCACATTTTTTATTTTTTCAACCCAGCTCCTAATCTGTGACTGTCCCACCCACAAGCATTTTTTGGAGAGATTTTGCTGTCAAAATCAAATCTAATAGGGGGAGCAGATGTAGCTCAGTGGTTGAGTACCTGCTTCCCATGTACAAGGTCCTAGGTTCAATCCCCAGTACCTCCTAAAAAAAATTTTAATCTAATAAATTACAGCATTTACAACCATGATGTATCAATTGAGATGATGATAGAGATAGATGATCACCACTCTGGAAAGGGTTTTGGAATTGGAGAATGAGTGACCTGGTAGGGCACTTTTTAAGGGAAAGGTAGAAAATCCCACCATATGTAGCAGATTTGAAAGCAGACTACATTAGAGACTTAAGTGACTTTTGACACTTTTTAAAAGCAGTGTATCTAGAAAAATATACATATGCAAAATATGATTTCAAGTTTTTCATTTTATAGCCAATCATCAAAAATAACCAATGACTACAACTAAACCTAAAAGTTCTCTATATAAAAATATTGCAACAAGTTGGAAGATGCATGAATATACTGACTTTCCAAAGGCAGCAAAGAATTAAAGGTGCATTACACAGCACTGGCTTGGCCTGAGATTTTAAAAGATGTACAAACCTCTTGCTGAAAGGCCTTACGCGTACTGCCACTGTCACTTGACTATTCTCCACTTTTAAGGTATCTTTTTCTGTGAAGGTTTTCTGAAGTGCAGTTTCCTCTTCGGGATGGAATGTATTTTCTTGTGTCCTCTCCCTTTTATTTGCAAGAAGGGAACTTTTTGGACTTTGTTTCACTTGAAGGCTAGACATCCTATTTTTCGGTATAAAAGAGGCTGGGCTCCTAAACTGAGATACACTGCACTTTGGTGTTGATCTGTGTTCTGTTATACATTTTGTGGGTGTTCTTCCTTTTTCTAAGCTTCCATATTTATTATTTGAATTTTTCACAATGTCTCTTCCAATACTTCTATGATGTAAATTTCCTGTTTCAGTCACTTTGATATCCAGCTTACCCTGAATAGGTTTCATTGCCAAGTGTCCTGATCTGGCAACTTCATTCTGACTCTGGGAACCAATGGGTGCTCTGTTACTCAAGTACTTAAGGACAACATTTTCATTTGTCCCACTGGGGACAGAAAATATTTCTTTGTATTTTTCACCAGTCATTATTTGGATGTCTTTTGGATCTTCAGCCAAAGGTACAGAAGATGCAACAAAAGAATTTATATCAGTATTTATAATCTTTACGTTCTTACTAGTTTCCTGCGAAGCACCATTATTTTCTGTTTTACCTCCCACGTTCTGTGTTGTTTTCCACTTTTCCACAGACTCTGTTTTAGCACGACGCTGTAATATAAGCTGTGTTTCTGCTGTTTTTTCAGTATTGTCTCCCAACTCATTACCAAGCAAAGATGATTCTTTGTTACTGGTAGCTCTTCTCTGAAGTGCCAATCTACCTGCAGGGCTAGGAATAGGGGGTCTATCTCCTGTTTTTTTACAAGCAGAAATAACATAAGTGCTATTTAGGTCTCTGATTTTACTTGCAGATCTCAATAATGGATCATCATTTTCACATTCTGACATATCTGATTTCAAAGGCAGCTTAAGTCTGCTACTGTGGGTGAAGACATTTGATGATGAACTTTTTGGGGAAGAAGGAGTACCAAGGATCTCACTGTTATTTCGATTATGAGTAGTATATAATGACATTTTGACAGCAAGTTATTTTTATAAAGAATGTTGTTGAAGAACCTAAGATCTTCTTGGGATGTTCATTTGACTTCCAGACGTTTCTTAAGTATTGGTTTCCAACAATATCTAAAACACATACACACACAATTTTAGATTGCACAGACTACAAACAGGCTGTAAAAATCTACAGAGAATCTTACATCGTGTAAGTAACTTCCCAGGGGAATACACTAGAATAAAGTGGTGATGACAATACTTTTTAATCCCTCTCCAACTTGACACTTCTGCTACATTTAACAGTCCAGGTCACTCACTGTTGTCTCTTTCAAACACTCTATTTTTCTGTCCTTTCTCTTTAGGCAAATCCTTTTCCTCCATCTACCCGCTTAATGTGAATATGGCTCCCAGATTTTGTGCAGCTCACTAGAGTCTCTGACAGCAGAATCATGCCCCCCTTCAGGGATTCAAGGGACAATTTGAGGCTTCAAGACCCAATCTCCAGCTCAGATATAGCTTCCAAACAGCTTCACACAAATCTCTGTCCTCAAAGAGCTTATACTCACTATTAAACAAATATTTACTAAGTCCTCATTAAGTGCGAGAACCTAATAACTATTGGGGGTTTCAAAAACAAGACCCCTGTTCTTATTTCCTTAGTCTAGGAATATACACATTAACCTTTCTATCAGGCCAAATGTGTGAAGTGATTTAAGAGATGTAAAAAGTGCTACATCAGCAAAGTTTTCTTTGTTTTTTTAAAAAATATCTCTAGATTTGGGAGTGGGAAGACTAAAAGAAACCCTAGCGCCTAAGTCAGAGTCAGGAACAAAGCATTTTTATAAATACCTGTGAATATATATTAAATATAGGAACCCATCATAGAGATTGAAATGAGAGGTGTCCAAGGCAGATTATTCCCAAATAAGTATCACAGGCAACAAATATAATAAGTACTGTAAGTTAATTGTGGTGAGAACTATGCAAGATTAGATAACTAGACAGTCTGCCTGCCAACATAAAATATGCTAGATATGTGTCACAATATCTATCAGATATTAAAGTTTAAAAGAGAACAGCAGTGACAGCTAAGAGGTCTAGCTTCTAGTCAGCTCTGTATCAAACCTGTTATATGGATATAAACAAGACTTATTTTTGCACACCTGGTTCTAACTTATAAAAAATTGCACTTGCTCAAACTAGCCGATAGTTTATTGCTATCAAGGAACAAATTAACTGGTTAATTTTTACGTGACTCTTTTAAAGTTCTACATAAATAAGTCATCATTACAAAAATTTCTTCAGGTTATGAGCATCCCGTCAACCTTTCATATACAGTATAGAATCGTTCTATAATGAAATAAATGTAAACACAAGGAAAAGTTCTGAAAATTCTACTGCAACTAAAAACTATTTGTTACTTACACAAATGAATAAGGTTTTTGTTTGTTTGGGGAGTTCCGCCATGAAATTTTAAGTAGGACCGAAATGAAAACAAGGAAAATAAGTCACAACCCAAACCAAAACACCCCGCTAATCCTTTTCTTCAGCTGGTCTCTATGAGACTGTGACAGCGAGTGCAAACGACTCGGCGAGACTCAACGGGTGAAGGGGCCCTAAAGCCCGGCTTCCCGGGCCCCACAGAGGGGCTTCCCCCGCGCCCTTTCTCTCAGGGATCCCTTCGCCGCCAACCCGGAATTCCGGGGCTAGTGGGGGGACCGGAGCTAAGACCACCCGGCCGCACCTCAGCGGTCGCCCGCAGAGAAAGAGACCGCACGTCCTCCTCCCCAGCACCCGCCCTTTGCCCCCTCCGCAGAGCTCCCACCTCCGAGACCCCCTCGAAGCCGTCCCCACGCCACTCACCGCCCGGTTGCCGGCTACTGCGATGGCCGCGATTCGAATGGGCGCCCCGCCTTCTGATTGGCTGCTGAGATCGCGTCGAGCGCCACGCCTTTGCTTCCTCCCGCCTCCCGGAAGCGTCGATGGTTCGGTTTCAGGTCGCTGTAGGCGGAGAACTTGGGCCCGCTGTGCCTTCACTGCCCGGACAGCGGGTCACGCTATTCCCACCGGTTCTGCTAATGCGTGGAGCTTTTGTCCGGTGTTAAGTCGGACTCGAAGAAGGGGCGGGCGTCTGCGACGTTGCGGGCAATCCGCTGAAGCAGTGTAGGGAATAGTGACAATGGCACGCTTGTCGTTCCTTAATATGAAAGAAACATAGTCTATCTAACTTACAGCAAAGACATGGTAAAATTGCCTGTTTGCCCCCAAGTAAAAGTAAATCAGAATAATTAACACTTTTCTAGTATTTTCTATGCAAGAAGTCGAGACAGGAATTGTACTACAAGTTTTATGTACAGTTGTTTTTTTTTTTCATTTGTCTGAAAAACCTTGTGATATAAATATTAATATTATACCCAGTTTACAGATGAGAAACTGAGGTTTAGAGTCGACATTTGTTCAAGATCATACAGCTAGCAAAAGGAACTCGATTAAGTGGTAGTCTGTGGACATCAATATGAGTTGAAAGGAAACTAGAGAGTAATCTAGGGAATGTATAACTGATTTCTGTGGTGGATGAAGACTGTGGTTAATAGTAAAAATATAAGAATGCTCTTCTTTTACAAAGTGTTAAGAATATGGTAAAACACGGGAAAATTACAACTAATGTAACTTATGGATATTAGTAATACTGAAATATTTTACAGCAATGGCAAAAAGATTATTTCAATACTAAGGGACAACAATAAGGGGGTATAACGGGGTATGGGATTTTTATTTTTGGAGAAAAGAAAATGTTCTAAAATTGACTGAGGTGATGACAGCACAACTCTGTGATGAAAATGAGAGCCACTGAGAGTACACTCTTAATGGATTGTACAAAGCATGGGACTGTATAACACAGGGAATTCAGTGGTGGAGGATGGACTGTGGCTAACAGGATAAATATGAGAGTGTTTTCTCATGAATGGTAACAAATATATAACACTAATATAAGATGTTAATAATTGGGTGGGTTTGGGGAAAATATACCAAATATAAGTTATGGGCTATAGTTAGTAGTACTATTTTGACAATGCACTTTCATACTTTGTAACAAATATTTCACAACAATGCAAGTTGTTGGTGGTAGGGAGATGTATGGGAGCCTTGTTTGATGATATTCATGTAAATTCACAAATTTTATTATACGCTTATTGTTTATGCCATGTATGAATGATATACTTCAATAAAAGTTTATTTTAAAAATAATGAAAATGCTTTAATAATGATTGAAGTGATGAATGCACAACTATGTGATTATACTAAATACCATTGACTGTACACTTTGGATAAATTGTATGCTTAATCAATATGTATCAGTAAAAATGATTTGTTTAAAAAATAATAATAATAAAAAGAACTGCAGATAGCAAATAGAACCCCAAAGTTGGTGCCATAAGATTTAACTCAATTTCAGTAAATATTCCCATAGGATTATGAAAGCTGGCAGAATAATTAAAATAAACTCTGAAAAGTATCCAGAGCAATGAGAGTAGCCAAACAGAAATTATAAAGCAACAGTATTAAAAACAAGGGACTGAAAATGCGGATAATGGAAATTCATTCAAAGAAATCCAAAGGGACCAGGAGTAGCCCTAACTATATAGAAAGGTTGAAAGGATGATAAACTAGTCATTCTGAAATTCACTCAAACTCATCCTAAAATGTAATTAAAATTAAGTTGTAGGAAAACTTATTAGAGAATACGATATAATATTTATCAGGTCTGTGGGAAAATGAAATTCAGTTTATAAGCAAAAGATATCACAAAGAAGGCTGACTAAAGTTACATAAACATTTTAAACTTACATATAATTCAATACAATAAAAGCAAAACATAAGATAAACCAGAAAAATATATTAAATATAACATAGGTTATAAAGGTCTCTTTCAATTTTATAAGGAAAATAAGCTTATAAATAGAATAAGAAAAATAGAATATAAAATGGAAAAGATATTTCACATGAAAAAGGATAATTTGTGAAAAAATAGAATGCAACCATACAAGTATTAAAGGCAAGTAAAAATTAGATACAAGTAAAAAATAAAATAAAATTTTGGTGCTAGTGAGTTTGCCCCAAAATTGAAAGTATGCATTGCTAGTAACATAAATTGGTATACTTCTGGAGGGCAAGGACCATACCTGTTCATAGCATATTGTAACCAATCATAAATCAACAAATGTTTTAGCCCACTAGACTGTATTTTAGGCACTAACTAAACCTCTGATATATTGTAATATAACCTTAATGTATGTTAAACTTTTAAAAGAGCCAGAAACAAATATCTGTAACTTTTGTGACTCACTGAACTGTAACCTAGAGGTTTTGTTTCTTTGATGCTGATGATATGTTTTGTAAACTGCAAAATCTTTACTTTGTAACTGAATAGTAATGAAACAACTCATAACAGGCCCCCTTGTATCCCCTTATCTTATTTTGCAACCCTGAAGTCTGATACTCCTGCATGTGGCCTTCAGTGTTTAATAATGAAGTATCCTGAGTCAAGCCAGAACTCAAGAGTTAGCCCGCCTGACATGCGCCAGAGCCTAAACCTTAAATTTGAGGTGAACTAAGCATGTAATCAATCTGTGCATACTCAAAGATTAATATTTCTAAGCCCGTCGTCTCAAAACACCCTTTATTTATTACCCTGAGATGGTGTGTTCTCATTTCAAATCCTGTCTGCAACTCACTAGCAGAGAAATTCAACCTGTGGGTACCTCAGGTTCCTCATCTGGATATGGCAGGTGATAATAGTACCTACCCTGAAGAATTGCAATGATGTTTAAATTAGATAATGTAGCCAACGTGCTTAGCAAAAAGACACAGGATCGGTGCTCAAACGTTAGCTACTAATTTGCATATCCTAATGTAACTCTCCAAAGCACTCAAAAGCCCTATTCAAGGCTAGTGCCGAGAAAGTGGGATTATGCATTTTATGGGCTCTCTGTTAAAATGATAATGACACATCTTATTTTATGAAGGATGAGGATTATGATTTAATCCATAGAAATAACTGAAAAGATGAAATAGTGATCCCTTCTGTAATGGACTCTGGTATTCTATTTAAAATCAGGAGACAACAATGAAACACTGTCTCTACAGGGGAGAGCGATACTAATCTCCATTTTGCTCCAGATTGATTAAATATTTTAGAACTTCAAATCTTTCGAAAGAAGAAAAGAAAAAGCGATCTGGAAAATCCAGATTTGGCCAGCATAAAGGTCACGGGGCAGGAAACCTGATGCTTCTCAGTTCCTCTGAGACAGTGGCCAGCACCCCACCTGACTTTGGGGATATAGCACCCTCTGCAACATGTCAAAGCTCTGCTCTCCCATTTAGTTTAAGAGGGCATTTTGTTACTGCCAACACACCAGCTGTTTAAAATGCCCTGTGTCTTCAAACTTGTTTTTAAATTTAGTCTATTAAAATAATAGATCCTTTGGGAGAATAGAATCAGAAGACCTAATGGCCACTCACATTGCATTACCTGTCTAAACCTTACCTTCTTTACCTGTAATAACGAGATAATACCTCAACGATTGCTAGAAAAATCACATTAGAACATATATGCAAAACGATTTGAAAAGAATGGCATACTACTGTACATAAATTTAAGTTGATACTTGTTTTGAATATATACAGGTAACTCTCAAACATCTGTGAGGATTAAAATAGATATTGTATGAAAATGCCAAGCACATTGCATGGAAGATAGAGACTCCATAAATGTGAACCAATTGCATCTTCACTCTTCTAAGATAACACTACTGATGATAATATGTATTTTCAAACTCCCTACCTCATTTGCCACAGCTGCAAATTTACCTTCATTTAATCCCTTCCTTAGCTCTGGCCTCAGAGAAATAGGCGTCCCTCTTGCTACTTAGATCCAGTCCGGCACATTGTCCTGCATTCTTCCTCTCCATCTTCCCAGGGACCTCCGTACATCAAGTATCCCCTGTTTTCCTCCTTCTCTCTTCCTCATCTCACTCATCTGAAAAAAAAAGAAAAGAAAAGATGCCTCCCCTCCCCCAACCTCTCCGCTTGCCCTCTAGCACCTGTTTCCTCCCTCCATATCTCTTCATGTCCAGACTCTCCTTGGAAAGGAGAGTAACAGGCCTAGAGGGGTCACGAAGCACATTGGATCCTAAAGAAAATGCTGAGAAGTTAAGGCTGTCATTAAGATCAAGGAGGAAGCAGGACCATTAAGGCCCCAAAAGATCAGGACCCCAGTAAACCCAGGAGTGGAGCTGAAGGAGAGGAAACTAGGTATGAATAGGGTAAGAGCCTCCAGGAATTTTTCTGTGACCAGAACTGAGATGTCCACAGATCTTTCTTATTAAATGCCAACCTTAAGGTATGTGTTTGGGTTAACCAAACATATGGGGCAAGGACATGACACTCCTCTCCTAGATTAAGTTTCTTGAAGGCCAATACTCACCTTCTGTTCTTCCTTACCCTTCCCTTCACTTCTCAGGTCACTGCCAGCTAACTTCTACCCCCACCCTCGTCCCCCACCATGCCACCATTTTCATAATAGTGCATGTCAAGAAAGGTGCAATTCTGGACCATGAGCTTCAGCATTGAAAAGGACTCAGCTCTATCTGCAGTCACACACTTGCCAATGATCTTAACGCCAGATCCAATAAAAACTGACCTTCAGACC
>JAQZBX010042149.1:0-22108 GCA_029593785.1 Cabassous unicinctus | reverse complement strand
AGAAGGGAGCTGAGGTGGTGCAAGAGATTGAGCACGTCTCTCCCATTCTGGAAGGTCCCAGGATCACTTCCCAGTGCCACTTAAAGAGAATACAAGCAGACACAGAAGAACACACAGTGAATGGACACAGAGACCAGACAACGGGGGTGGGGGGTGGGGGGGGGCAGGAGGGGAAATAAATAAATAAATCTTTAAAAAATAACCAAATACGTTAGAATTGAAACTTAGTGGTTACCCTAGTTTCCAAGGGGAGGGGGAGGGAAGAATAAAACTGATGGAACATAGGGTATTTTTAGGGCATTAGAATTGTTCTGTATGATCTTGCAATAACCGATACAGGCCATTTTAAATTTCGTCAAAACCTGTAAAAGTGTAAGGTCCAAAATGTAAACCATAATGTAAACCATTGACCATGGTTAGTAGCAATGCTTCAATATTTGTACATCAATTGTAACAACTGTACCATCTGCATGTAAAATGTTATTAATAGGGGAGAGTGGAATAGGGGGAGGGCATTGGGTATATAGGAATCCCCTATATTTTCTGTGACTTTTCTGTAAACGAAAGCTTCTTTGAACATAAAATGAAAAAAAAAAAAAAAAGACACTAGGTGAATATATGGAAGAAACTGTCACTATATATACAAGACAACAGATCTTACAGTGATGGAAAACACAATGTCTAAAAATTTTTATATTATTTCCAATTTTTTTCTTTTTGTATTTTATTTGTTATTTTTAAACTATTATTATATGTCATTTTCCTATTAATTTTATTTGGTTATTTTGTTGGCTTCATTTTTGGATAGGTTTTGGATATAGAAGGGTCACAACTGTGGCAGAGGAAGATCACTAGTGTGGGGTGTCAGTGATGGGGGGATGTATGGGAAGGGGTGCACCTGTGGCATGCCTCTAAGGCATATGAATATGTTCAAGTGTTCATGGGGCGTTGTCTCAGTGGGTGGAGATCCACACAATAACCAAAAGAATATTGATTTCCCATCCTGGGGAGTCCTGCTACATTCTCTAATAGAACAGCAAGAATTTCCCAAGTACAGGGACAGTGCCTAGTGAAGGAGGACAGACCATTATACCAGGCCTTTGGTATTGATGATTGTACATATGAACCTTTTCTTGTGAAATTGAAACTTAGCCTAGTAGTACATATTGCTTAAGAGTTTCCTCCCGAAGGCCTCCTTGTTGCTCAAATGTGGCCTCTCTCTAAGCCAAACTCAGTACATAAATGCACTACCTTCCCCCCGGTGTGGAATATGACTCCTGGGGATGAACCTCCCTGGCACCGAGGGATTATTATCAAGCACCATCTAGCAATGCATCCAGAAAAAGACCTTGACCAAAAGGGGGAAATATTAAACACAAATGAGTTTTTATGGCAAAGAGATTACAAAGTGAGTTGAGAGGTCATTCCAGAGGTTATGCTTATGCACGTCTTGGCAGGATCTCATTGACTGCCACAGTAAACAATGTCTCAAACACTGGGGCTCCCAGGGCTCTAGAGACATCCAGACACTATAAGCAGGGCAAACAAGCTCAGGAATTCGGCACCCTGTCAGTGGGCCGTACTTTGGAATTTATCCTCCCCAGTGTAACAGAGTTAAACTCATTTATAGCTTCCCTACACATGGCTTTTCTGCCCCTTTTATTTGAACCTATACTTAGCACCATATTTGTTAAATACGTGTCCCAGGACTTAAATCTTTGGTCCGTTCATATGCCAGTTGAGTCCTGAATATCAGCAGAGTTATAACACTTACTCTCCAGTTCATTGAACTCACCCAGGACAACTAACAAGGAAATGATGATGGACAATGCCCATCCCAAGGAACAGAGAGTGTCTGCAACTGCAAGCAAGAATAGTTCCATCTATCTCCCCCATGGGATCTAAGTCCCCTCTCAATTAGAAACAGAGTAAGCATCGCCATCCCCAAATCCTCAAGTTTGGAGAATGAACAATGGACTAAAATAGACTTATTATTATTCTAGCAATGGAAAAACTTTTATCATTGCTATAAAGGCAGTGGCCACCAGAAATTCTGAGGGGAGGTAGAGGGAAGATTGCTGTAATATGGGGGCATTTTTGGCACATTGGAATTGTCCTGCATGACATTGCAATGATGAATACAGGCCATTATATATTTTGTCATGACTTACAAAATTATGCAGGACAGAGTGCAAACTATAATGTAAATTATGGACCATAATTAGTAGCAATGCTTTAATATGTGTTATCAGTTGTAACAAATGTACCACACTAATGAAAGATGTTGTTAATGTGGGAAAGTGTGGGATGGGGAACGGCTGGAACATATGGGAATCCCCTATAATTTTTATGTAACATTTATGTAATCTAAAGCTTCTTTAAAAAAATTAAAGATAATTTTTAAAAACCACATTAGAGGCATACAGCAGCAGACTCAAAATTATTGAAGAAAGAATAAGTGAACTAGAAGACAGAACAGGTGAAATTGAAGAAAGAAGAATACAGAGAGAAAAGAATGGAAAAAATTGAGCAGGGACTCAGGGAGTTGAAAGATAACATGAAATGCAGCAACATACATATCATGGGAGTTCGAGAAGGAGAGGGAAGAGAAAAGGGGCAGAAATAATATTTGAGGAAATAATGGCTGAAAATTTCCCAACCCTCATGACAGAAATGAACTTACATGTACAAGAAGCGTGGCATATCCCAATCAGAATAAATCCTAATAGACCTACTCTAAGATACGTACTACTCAGAATGTCAAATGCCAAAGATAAAGAAAATTCTGAGAGCAGCAAGAGAGAAGCAAACCATCACATACAAGGGACACCCAGTAAGACTTAATGCAGATTTCTCATCAGAAACCAAAATTATCCTTCAAATATGAAGGTGAGTTTTAAATATTAAAAAACAAGCAGAAGCTAAGAGAATTTATAAAAAAGAATCCACATTTGAAGGAAATGTTAAAGGGAGATTTACAACCTGAAAGAAAAAGACAGGAGAGAGAGGCTTGAAGGAGAGTGTAGCTGGTTCTTTGAGACAAGACAAGAATAGCAGAAAGGATAACTAGAAGAGTAAAAAGACAGATGAAAATAAGATATGATGTATGAAAACCAAAGAAAAAAAGGGTGGAAGTAAATAATGCATTTACAATACTATCATTGAATGTGAATGGGTTAAACTCCCCAATCAAAAGAAATAGGCTGACAGAGGGAATAAAGAAAACATGAGCCATCCATATGCTGCCTACAAGAGACTCACCTTAGACCCAGGGATACAAACCAGCTAAAAGTAAAAGGTTGGTAAAAGATACTCCACACAAACAATAACCAAAAATGAGCCGGGGTAACTTTACTAATATCTGACAAAACAGACTTTAAATGCAAAAAAGTTACAAGAGATACAGAAGGCCATTATATATTAATAAAAGGCACAATCCACCAGGAATAAATAGCAGTCATAAATATCTATGCACCTAACCAAGGAACCCAAAATACATGAGGCAAACTCTGGCAAGACTGAAGGGAGAAATAGACATCTCTACCAACAATAGTTGGAGATTTCAACATACCACTCGCAGCATTAGCTAGAAAAACTAGATGGAAGATCAACAAAGAAACAGAGAACTTGAACAATATGATAAACGAGCTAGACTTAGACATATATGGAATGTTGTATCCCACATCAGTGGGTTATACATTCTTCCCAAGTGCTCACGGATCTTTCTCCAGGATAGACCACATGTTAGGTCATAAGGCAGGTCTCAATAAATATAAAAAGACTGAAATTATCAAAGCACCTTCTCACATCATAATGGAGTACAGCTGGAAATAAATAATAATTGAGAAAGAGGAAAATTCGCAAACTTGTGGAGACTAAATAACACACTCCTAAACAACCAATGGCTCAAAGAAGAAATTTAAGTGAAATTAATAAATATATTGAGATGAATGAAAACAAGAACACAACTTACCAAAACTTATTGGCTACAGCAAAGGCAGTGCTGAGAGGGAAATTTATACACTAAAATCCTATATTAAAAAAAAAAAGGAAAGTTAAAATCAGAGATTTAACCGAACAGCTGGAGAAACTAGAAAAAGAACAGAAAACCATTCCCAAAGCAAATAGAAGGAAAGAAATAATAAAGAGCAGAAATAAATGAAATTGAGAACAACAACAACAAAAAAAACTATAGGGAAAATCAACAAAACCAAAAGCTGGTTCTTTAAGACAATCAATAAAATTGACCAACCCTTATCTAGACTAACGAAGAAAAACAGAGAGATGATGCAAATAAAAAAAATCAGAAATGAAAGGGAGGATGTTAATATTGACCCCATATAAATAAAAAGGACCATAAAAGGATATTATGAGAAACTTTATGCCAACAAACTAGACAACCTAGATGAAATGGACTAATTCCTAGAAACACAAAAACAACCTACATTGATGCTACAGGAAATACATGAGCCTAACAAACCTATCACATTTAAGTAGATTGAATCCATCATCAAAAATCTCCCAACAAAGAAAATCCAGGAACAGATGGCTTCACAGGTAAATTCTACCAAGCATTTTGAAAATAATTAACACCAATCCTGTTTAAACTCTTCCAAAAAATTGAAGAGGAGGGAAAATTACCCAACACATTTCATGAAACCAATATCACCCTAATAACAAAGCCAGATAAAGATACGACAAGAAAAGAAAATTACAATCCCTTTAATGAACACAGCAAAATTTCTCAACAGAATACTTGCAAATAGACTCTAACAGCATATCAAAAGAATTGTACACCACAACCAAGTGGGATTTATTCCTCATATGCAAAGGTGGTTCAACACAAGAAAATCAATTAACGTAATACACCACATTAACAAACTGAAGGGAAAAAACCACATGATCATCTCGATTGATGCAGAAAAGGCATTTGACAAAATCCAGCATCCTTTCTTGATAAAAACACTTCAAAAGATAAGAAGGAAAATTCCTCAGTACGATAAAGAGCATATATGAAAGACCCATAGCCAACATCATACTCAAAGGGGAAAGGTTGAAAGCTTTCCCTCTAAGATCAGGAACAAGACAAGGATGCCCACTGTCACCACTGTTATTCAATATTGTGCTAGAAGTGATAACTAGAGCAATTAGATAAGAAAAAATATAAAAGGCATCCAAATAGGAAAAGAGGAAGTAAAACTAGCACTATTCATGGATGACATGATCCTATATTTAGAAAATTCTGAAATATTTATGACAAAGCTACTTGAGCTAATAAATGAATCCATCAAAGTGGCAGGATACAAGATCAATATGCAAAAATCAGTAATTTTTCGGTACACTAGTATTGAACAATCTGGGGAGGAAATCAGGGAAAAAATCCATTTACAATAGCAAGAAAAAGACTCCTAGGAATCAATTTAACCAAAGAAGTACAGAACCTATATGCAGAAAACTACAAAACAATGCTAAAAGAAATCAATGAAGACCTAAACAAATGGAAAGACATTCTGTTATCATGGATTGGAAGACTAAGTATCATGAAAGATGTCAATTCTACCCAAACTGATTTATAGATTCAATGCAATACCAATCAAAATTCCAGCAGCCTACTTTACAGAAACAGAAAAGGCAATTATCAAATTCATTTGGAAGGTGTAGAAGTTTGGTATTATTGATGAATTCCAAAAAGAAATATTGGATTATGTTTGTAAACTGGTCTTTTCCTCCTGGCATATTTGAGTATATTTGATTCAGAGGTTTTACTTTTACTTGATTGAATAATGATTAAGGCTTTGGTTGGGCCACGACAGTAAAACGTTGCGTCCCCGCCCGCGGGGTGGGGACTCAAAGAGAAGCTGCACTGCAGAGAAGGGAGGTTGGAGTTTTTAAGCTGGAGCCTTAGGAAGTAAGCACATAGAGGAGCTTGGTTGAGGAAAGAGAAAAGGCCCTGGGATGAGAAACAAGCTGTTCGCCTGATAGTCTACAGCTGACTTTGTGGAGCTAGCAGAGAAGCTGAGACCAGAGAGAAGTAAGCCCCAGGAAGAGAGGAACCCAGGAAGCCTGAACCTCACAGATGTCAGCAGCCATTTTGCCCCAACACGTGATAATAAACTTTGGTGAGGGAAGTAGCTTATGCTTTATGGCCTGGTAACTGTAAGCTTCTACCCCAAATAAATGCCATTTATAAAAGTCAACAGATTTCTGGTATTTTGCATCAGCACCCCTTTGGCTGACTAATACAGAAGGGAAAGTTCACCTGATTAGCCAAAAGCATTCTGAAAAAGATCAAAGTGGGAGTACTCTCACTGACTGACCTTAAAACATATTACAAAGCTACAGTGGTCAAAAACAGCATGGTACTGTCATAAAGGGAGATATATCTATCTTATCAAAATTATGAAGATAGATATATCTATCTTCTCAAAATTTAACACTTTTGCACCTCAAAGGACTTTGTCAAAAGGGTAAAAAGGCAGCCAATTCAATGGGAGAAAATATTTGGAAATCATATATCTGGTAAGAGTTTAATATCCATGATATATAAAGAGATGCTACAACTCAACAATAAAAAGACAAATGACCTAATTAAAAAATGGACAAAAGATGTGAATAGACTTTTGTCCAAAGAAGAAATACAAATGGCAAAAAAACATGTGAAAAAATGTTTAACATCACTAGCAATTAGGGAAATGCAAATCAAAGCTTCAACGAGATATCATTTCACACCTATCAAAATGGCCACTATTGAAAAGACAGAGAACTGCAAGTACTGGAGAGGATGTGGAGAGATAGGAACCCTTATTCACTGTTGATAGGAATGTAGAATGGTACAGCCACTGTGAAGGACTGTTTGGCAGTTCCCAAAAAAGTTGAATATAGATTTGCCACGTGACCCAGCAATACCACTACTGAGTGTATACACAGAAGAACTGAGAGCAGTGACACAAACAGACACCTGCACACCGGTGTTCATAGCGGTGTTATTCACAATTGCTGAAAGATGGAAACAACACAGGTGTCCATCAACCGGTGAATGGATAAACAAACTGTGGTGTACACACATGATGGAATATTATGCAGCTGTAAGATAAAATGAAGTCATAAAGCATATGACAACATGGATGGACCTGGAGGAGGTTATGTTGAGTGAAGAAAGCCAGACACAAAAAGACAAATGCTGTACAATTGCACTATTATGAACTAAACACATTGCGTAAGCTCAGGAAGTCAATAACTAGAATATGGGTCACCAGAAAATAGAATGAGGTTAGAGAATGGAAAGCTGAGTGTTAACTAATGCAGAATTGGTAAAAAGGATGTTTGTTAATCTTTGGAAATGAATAGAAAAGGTGAAAGCACTACATAACATTTGTAACTAGCAGTACATGGGTATGACAGTGGTTTAAAGGGAAAGTCTAAAGTCATGTATATTATTAAAAGGAAAGCTAAAATATGTAACATGGTACTGTATAGCATAGAAAAACTTTATATGAAATATGGCTATGGGTAATATTGCATATATAAGACCATTTTTCTTTGAAACTGAACAAATGTATGTTAATACTACAAGATGTTACTATCAGAAAAAAACATTATGCTAAGTGAAAGAAACCAGACACAAAATACTATATATTGTATGATTTCATTTATATAAAATGTAAATATAAATCAATTTATAAAGATGAAGTTAGATTAGTGGCTATGTAGGGCTGGGGAAGGATAGAGGGATTGAGAGGTGACTGCTAAGGGGTGTGGAGTTTTTCTTTTTGGAGTAATGAAATTGTTCAAAAATTTTTTGTGGTGATGAATGTACAACACTGTGGATATACTAAAAGCCATTGAGTGTACACTTTGGATGAATTGTATGCTTTATTAATATGTGCCAATATAATTGATTTGCTTTAAAAAAAAATCAACTGGCCATACCTGTGAAGATTTATTTCTGAACTCTCAATTGAATTCCATTGGTCTATAAGTCTGTCCTTGTGCCAGTACCACCCTGTTTTGATAGCTTTGTAATAAGTTTTAATATCAAGAAGTATGAGTCTTCCAACCATTCAGCACCTTTGATGTATCCCAGAAATTTTGAGTTTTTGTATAAACATATTCATTCACCTCAAGATATTTCCTAATCTCCCTTGTGATTTCTTCTTTGACCCATAGGTTGTTTAAGAGTGTGTTGTTTAATATTTGTGAATTTTCCGATTCTCCCTTTGTGAATGAGAAGGGACTCAAAATTGTACACTATAAAAAAATCAAATAAAAATGAAAGTACACATTAACAGAAGAATCGAGGAACATAAGAGTTATAAGACTCTAAGAGACCAAATAGTAAAATGGCAGAAGAAAATCCTGAATTATCAGTAGTAACTTTAAATGTAAGTGGATTCAACTTTCCAGTCAAAAGGCAGAGAGTGGAAGAATGTATAAAAAAGCATGCTCCAATTATATGATGTTTACAAGACACTCACCTTGAATTCAAAGACAAAAATGGGCTGAAAGTGAAAGGATTAAAGAAAATATTCCATCCAAATGGTAGCCAAAAGGGAGCTGAGGTAGCCATACTAATATCTGATAAAACAGACTTTAAGTAAAAAACTCTTACAAGGGACAACGAAGAACAATATATATTGAAAAGGGCTCAATTCAACAAGAAGACAAAACAATTATAAATATATAAGTATCTACCAGCAGAGCCTTGAAATATATGAAAAAAATATATTGGAAGATTTGAAGGAAGAAATACACAGTTCTATAATAATAGTAGGAGAATTCAATACACCACTTTCAATAATGGGTAGAACAGGGGGGCGGATGTGGCTCAAATGGTTGGGCATCCGTTTCCCATATGGAGGGACCTGGGTTCAATCCCTGGGACCCCCGGTAAAATAAAAATAAAATAAAAAAGAAAAATATAGAAGGTACACAGATGAGCTGTGCTGGCCCCACGAGCGGGTGAGCTGCCCAGGCTCCACCTAACCACACAGCAAGATGATGACATAACAGGAGAGTGACACAAGGGAGAGCCAAGACGAGACACGTGAAAAACCAGGAACTTAGGTGACCTAGGTGGTAGGACACCTCTCTCCCATATCGGAGGTTCCCAGAATTGAATCCCGGTGAAGACAGGAGGAGAAGGATGAGAGAAGAGGGCAGGAAACAGACACAGAGAATTGCCCAATGAATGGACACAAAACAGCAGAAATGGGAGTGGGTGGGTTTAAAATGGATAAAAAGTAAATAAATAAAAAATCTTTTAAAGAAAATAATGATGGGTAGAACATCTAGAGAGAAGATCAATTAGGATATAGAATACTTGAATGATACTATAAACCAATTAGACCCAATAGACATAGATAGAACCCTTCACCCAACAGCAGCAGAATATACATTCTTCTCTAGTGTACATGGGTCATTTTCCAGGATAAACCATATATTAGGCCACAAAATAAGTCTCACTAAATTTTAAAAATTTGCAATCATACAATGTATCTTCTTCAACCACAGTGGAATGGAACTAGAAATCAATAACAAAGGGAAGAGCATTACAGCTAGAGAGATTAGAGTGGGAACTGTCCGAGTCCACGGATTCTTCTGCCATCTCTAATCTGCTGATCCACTTTTGAAATCAATAACAAAGGGAAGAGCATTACAGCTAGAGAGATTGGGGTGGGAATTGTCCGAGTTCACGGATTCTTCTGCCATCTCTAATCTGCTGATCCACTTTTTTTTTATTTTAGATTTATTATTTATCTATTTATTTCTCTCCCCCACCCCACCCCTCGTTGTTTTGCACTAGCTGTCTGCTTTGTGTGTTCTTCTGTGTCTGCTTGTCTTCTCTTTAGGCAGCACTGGGAACCAATCCTGGGACCTTCTGGAGTGGAGAGAAGTGCTCAATCTCTTGCGCCACCTCAGCTCCCTGGTCTGCTGCGTCTCTTATTGTCTCTCCTCTGTGTCTCTTTTTGTTGCATCATCTTGCCACGCCAGCTCTCTGCATGGGCCAGCATTCCTGTGAGGGCCAGCATGCCTGCGCGGGCCAGCACTCCGTGCAGGCCAGCTTGCCTTTCACCAGAAGGCCTGGGAATCAAACCCTGGACCTCCTATATGGTAGACGGGAGCCTAATCGCTTGAGCCACATCTGTTTCCCTGCTGATCTGCTTTTGAAACCCTCTAAGAGATACTTTATTTCAGACATGGTCTTCAACACCAGCATTTCTGTCTGGTTCCTTTTTTAAATTTTTATCTCTTTATTGAGATTCTCATATTGTTCATTCATCATTTTCCTGATATTCTTTAGTTCTTGCTCCATGTTTTCTTTTATCTCTTTGAGCACATCAAAGATCATTTTTAAAATGATCTTTTTAAATGACCTTTCAAAGAGTCTTTGTTATGTCCAAAGTCTGTTTCCTTGGTTGATGATTCTTGAATTTTTATCTTGCTCCTTTGGATGGGCCTTCCTTTCCTGTTTCTTTGTCATGTAATCTTTTAATATTTTAATGTGTTAACCCTGGGATATAGTCCTTGAGTTGTCTGTTACTTGAATTTTTGTCCACTAGTGATATGACAGAGATTTCCTAGAGTGCCAGCAGCTAACTACAACAAACAAATCAATGCAAAAACACACCTTACACAGTGTTTCTGTTTCCTGGATGCTACAAATACCATACAATGCATTAGCTTAGCAATATGACTTTATTGGCTCACAGTTTTGAGGCTAGGAGAAATCCAAAATCAAGGTGTCAGCAAGGTGATGCTTCCTCCTCGAAGACTGTGGCATTCTAGGGCTGGCTGCTGGTGATCCTTGGTCTTTGACTTTTCTGTCACATGGCTGTCTTCTCCTGTCTTCTCCATGTTGTATTGACATCTGGTTTCTTGCTCTTCCCATGGCTTTGTTTTCTGTTTCCAATTTCCTTTGCTTATAAGGACTTCAGCTATCCTGCATTAAGTGCCACCCACATTCAGTTTGGGCAACCTTAACTAATAACATCTTCACAGGTCCTATTTACAAATGGGTTCACACCCACAAGACTAGGGGTTGGAACCTGAGCATGCCTTGTGGGGAGGAGCATGATTCAATCCCAAATACACAGTCTGCAAATTGGCTCTTCATTGTCTGGCTTGCTCCTTCAGTGTTTAGCCATCCTATCAAGAAGGTCAGCATGAGGTGAAAGTGAAGTGCAGTGTCTGCTCTGTCTTATCTAAGCCTGTGTCTTGTCCTAGGCTTGTACTTGCTTGAGGCCTTAGGAATTCCACTATTTAAAAGAATCCAAAATGCCCCCTCTATTCCCTATGAAATAGACACCCCCTTCCTTCCTACTGGGTGCTGTATTGTATGACTTAAAGCTTGTATTAGTCAGGGTTCTCTAAGGAAATAGAACCAACAAGAGATATTTGTAAATAGTATGAAATTTTATAAAATTCTCTCATGCGATCGTGGAGATGCGTAAGTCCAAATTCCGCAGGGCAGGCTGCAAACCAGGGGCTCCGATGAAGGTCTTTGATGAGTTCCCAGGAAATGCTCGCTGTCTGGAGTAGAGATGGGGATTCTCTTTCTCTGAATGCTGAAATCACTTCCCCTTTTAAGGCCTTCAACTGATTGGATGAGACATCACTCAGGAAGCCCCTCAGTTGATTGTAGATGTAACCAGCCATCTATGCAATCAACTCACTGATGATTAAAGTCCATGAAATGCCTTTGTATTACAATTAGCCCAGTGCTTGCTTGACCAAACAACTGGGCACCATTACCTGGCCGAGCTGACACATTAGCCTAACTTTCACACTGGGAATCCTTTGCCCCAGACCTATTTCATTTAATTTTTTCTTATATTGTCTTTAGCTGTCCACAAGCTGCTTCTGCTTCCAAGGAAGTTCTGGGAAGGTGAGCCAGAGATGAGTGTCCTGGTTCAGGCTTGCCAGCTGCCACCAAAAGATTGGCACAGACATGCAGGTGACCAAGTAGGCACCAAGTAGAACAGGGCCAGGACCACAACAGGAACGCAGGCTGCTCCACACTGTGCTGGGGAGGGGGGAGGGAAGGGACCAACAAAGGCTCCAGAAGCTTCTCCTACTGTTTTTTTTTTTTTTTAATTTGCATTTTTTAAATTTGGCTGTCACCCTTTTTATTAAAAAAGCGTTACCTTTAATCCCATTACTGCAAACTTTTTACCTGTTTTCTGGAGTTTTGAGGAAGATGGCTCTGCCAGCTTTGCTAGTTGTTCAAAGATTCTTTGGGAGAGTGGATCCCTGGATGTCTTATGCCACCATCTTCGTCCAAAAAGAATTTCTTTTAGATTTGTTTTTTATTTCTGTATCCGCTTGGCTGATTAGTCCCATCGACCAGGTCTGGACTGTCTTTACAGACTCCTAGCCATGTTTTCTAATTCTAGCCTTTCCCCTCCTCAATTTATTAGTGCAACTAACTAAATATTTAATAGATGTTTATAAGTTGATTTTTTAAAATTCAAGCTCACATACCCCCTGGTTAAGAGCCCCTGCTCTAGACTATGTGGAGGCAGGAGAATGAAGAGCTTAAGATTGCTGTTTAGCACTCCACCTTTTAAAAAAGTGAATGCTTTTATAATCCCTTCCTTTTCATGTTGTTCTTTTTTTTTTTCTACGCTCCCCGGCCCCACCCTGAGATGGCTCCCTCGTCTGTTCATTATTTTTGCTCGTTGTTTGTGCCCGTTGTCTGCTCGTTGTTTTTGCTCAATGTCTGCTCGCTGTTTGTTTGTCTTCTTTAGGAGGCATGGGGAACTGAACCTGGGACCTCCCATGTGGGAGGTGGGTGCTCAACTGCTTGAGACACATCATCGGCTCCCTTCATGTTGTTCTTTTACTTCTCTTGACAGCTATCTCCTTAACCAAACCCCAACTCATACAAATGAAAGTTAAAATTAATGTCAAAGCCATTCCATTCTTTATCAAGTTCTTGTGCCTTTCCAGAGATACAGTCAGTCCAACTACCTCAATTTTACCAGCCCTATCCAGATGAAACCATTTAGCATAAACCATAGTTTCAATTGAACCTCAGGCTTGTGAAGTGGACAGACGAGGAAATAAGGGGCCTTTTGTCTCTGATTCGCTGGCTCAACACTGAGGCTAGCTTAGGCTGGACCTCTTCCAGCCCTCAATGAGTATGTCTGCAGCCTTATATTATAGCTCTTCCAGGACTTCTTTCCAATCCTCATCCTCTTTATTCTTTCTTTGGCTTTGACACTATTTGAACCCTTCTGTCCTTCTGAAGGAACGCCCTTTGTCCATGGCCTTCATGGCTACTCGCTGGATTTGCTCCTACTTCTTTGTCTACTGCAGTTCAGTCTTTGTTGTAGCATTCTCCTCTCTCTCCTTTCCCCAGGGCCTCCTCCTAGGTCTTCTCTCATTGTCACAGGATCTCCAGATACTTTCATCTTCTCCTATGGATACATGTCATCATCTAGATATCTAGATATACTCATGACCTAAACTTATGACACACATAACTCCAACTGGTCTCTTGAATCTTCATTCAAGTGTCTCACAAGTATCTCAAATTCAACTTAGTATTATTTTTCAAAAACCTATTCTTCCTGCCTCCCATATCAGGCAGTAGCATCTGATTAAACATGCACGATAAACACTTGAAACCATTCTGTTTTTTATTGTGGTAACATACATATAACATGAAATTTGCCATTTTAACACATTAAAGTGTGCATTTGAGTGGCATTAATTTCCTTCACAATGTTGTGCTACCATCATCATCATACATTTCAAAGATTTTCCATGACCCTAAACAGAAACTCTGTACCTATGAAGCAAAAACTCCCCATTCCTCCCTCTCCCCCCCCCACCCCCAGTATGGAAACATTCTTGACTCCTTCTTTTTCCTCATTCCTCAACGTCAGCAGAGCTGTCACTCACCTTTCCACCATTGCTGGGCTTCTCCAACGGTTCTCATTTTCTCCATCTCTGCTGCCTTGGTGCAGGCCTGCCTTACTTCTCATCGGGGCTATTCTCAGTTCTCTGAATCCCCAGATCAGCAATGTCCTAACCGGACTCAGAGCTGCCAGGCCCTCTCCTCTCTCGAGCAGCCCTACTTGACTGCTGCCTTGCATTTTCCCTCTGCTGGGCAAACCCGACCACACCGCAGTCTTGAATGCTTGCAGCACGTCTCTCTCTAGCTCTTGGTGATACAGTCAAACCTCCTTTCTTGTATCTAGAATAAGCAAATTCATTGAGACAGAAACTAGAGTAGAGGTCACTCAGGGGCTGGAGGAAGGGGGAATGGAGAGTGAGTGCTTAGTGGGTACATTTCTGTTTTGGGTGTTGAAAATGTTTGGTAATGGATGGAGGAGATGGTAGCACAAAATTGTAATATAATTAATGCCACTGAATTGTACACTTAAAATAGTTAAAATGGCAAATTTCATACTGCATATACTTTACCAGAATAAAAACAAAGTAAAAAAAAAAAACCAACCTCCTTTCTCAGCATAAACAGGCCTTTCCCATGCAGGTCCTCTCTGGGTTTTGTAGTCTCTTCTTCCAGTTCCACAACAACAACAACAAATCACCACATCCATCCTCTCAGTTCTCCTCACCATTTCCCAAACATGCCATCATTTCTTGGGTTTCTGTACTTTTGTGCCTTCTATTCGTGCCACCAAGCACGAACCACGCCACCCCCACCCCCACGTCGATGGACCACTGTTCGCCTAAGCCTTGATGCACAGGCTTCGGGCTCTGGGGCAGCTCCTCCAAGCCCAGGGTGCCGCTTCCTTCACTGCATTCCCAGAGCACTTTGTCAGGACTCCTCCTGGCAGTTCACTCAAAGCAGTTTTCAGGAGCCAAGCACTGAGCTAGGTTCTAGGGGTACAAAGAAGATGGTTCTGCCGTCAAGGAGCTTACCTTCAATTAGTAGAGAAAGACTTAAGTGTAAAATGCAACTACAGTTATTTATTTAAGTGCCCGTGTTATAAACACTGTAGGTGCTGTAGGAGAAGTGTGGGCATGACAACAGCGGATGAAAAACAAAGAAGGGAGTAAACAATTTTACCTGTGAGATTGTGGAGCTCGGAGGGGAGAAAACTAAGGAAATGCTGTAAAGGAGGTAGCTCTGCTGGAGGATGACGAGGGGAGGGTAGCTCAGGCATTCAGGCAGAGGACCACAGGAGCAAAGTCCTGGCAGAATGAAACAGCAGGCCACATTTAGAGAAAAGCAAACGGTTCTCTATGGCCAGAGCTGGGGCATCAGCATAGACTCAGTTAGAGATGAGGCTGGAGAACAAGGAGGAGGCTAACAGTGAGAAGCCTAACTTTACCTTGTAGTCAACAAGGAGCCGCTTCAGGTTTAAGCGGGGGGCAGATAACTTCCAATTTGTGTTTAGAAAGATCATTCTAGCAACAGCATACAGAGTGTAACAGGATGCCTTTTTTTTTTTTGGTCTACATATCTGTAGAGTGTGAGCTCTTTGATATTAAGTCTACATATCAAAGAGTGTGATATTGGTCTACATATCAAAGAGTGTGAGCTCTTTGATATTAAGTATTAAGCCTTTTTCATTTTCATCTTTCCAGTGCAAAACACACTCATTCTCCAGGAAATAAAAGAATGGCTTGATGTCAGTGTCACAGTGTGGGTCTGAGCCAGGCCAGCCTGCACCTCCACCTGCTGAGGCAGCAGCAAGTCACTCTGAGCTTCTGTTTCCTCATCTACAAAATGGTGACTCAGCCAAGATCAATGCTCAGCTCTCTTTTGATCTAATATTCTGAAATTCTATAAGGGAGGTTCCTTTTTTAGTTTGCAGTCAATATTTGTTAATGCAAATAACCAATCTGTCTCCAGTTTACAGAGGTGAGTGCTAAGATCTTCGTGCACTATGAAGCACAGGTTATATAAACCATTCCCTCAATAGTGGGCAACTATTCCAATTAAATTATTCACATGAGTAAAAGAGCAGGTTCTTCCTGCTGTGGGAATAAAGAATGGGTTCCTCAAATTATCCCTTTTAAAAGAAAAATAAACAGAACTTAGATTACTATTACTACAATACTTTAAGTAATATGGCAAATATATTTTGCAAACATTAGAAGCCTGGGAAAAACCCAACAGTTTTAGCCACCTTAAATTAACTGGTAGCTCAGCAAAACCCACAGAGCTCTATCAGGCTCTCTGTGTCTCTTCCATAATTTTTGTATACATTTGATGTAGTAGAATATGCTTTGACATTTCTGCTTAATGAGCATAATACTGGCATGATTATCAGAATTAAAAATTCAGGACTTCCAGCAACAGAGCTAATTTTCAGTCACCAAAAATAAAGCAAAGGTTTCTCTTAGCCTCCATGCTATTTGATCTTTATCTTGATGAAACTATAGGTTTTGAGTGGCTTTTGTAAAATATCTTTTTTTTTTTTGATGATATGATTTTACTGTTAATATGTTATACTCAGAGGGTTTTTTTTTCTTAACTAAAAAGCAAGTTTCCTGAATGTACTTCTCCACTATGACCTTTCTTATTGATATTAGAATGTAATTACTCAAGCTTAATTTACTACTTTATGCTTAATTTTAAAAAACATAATGAATTCTTCATTTTCTCCTATGAAACAATATTCAGTATCTAGTATTAGTGTTCAAAACTGCAAGTTATTTAATTTCAGAATATTGTTTGTATTCATAAAACAAAAGGCTCTTTGACCACTATTCTCATACTAAATTACATCCCTGCATTTCTTTTTACTGTAAAACCTAGCTGCTAAATTTGTACTGGGGCATAATTTTTATAGAGTGGCTTTTAAACCAGCCACAGTAATTTAGAGATTCTTCAACTGAGCTGAGCCTCCTTGACAACAGGCCCTTAGAAAAAGAAAGGAAGCCTGCTTATTAGTTTGGAGGGGGCATAACTCACCCCTTATTCCCTCACAGACTCGCTCAGCCTTCAGGGCTGGTGGGTGAAGGTCGCGAGGCCAGTAGCCCCGGGGCTGTGATGTAGCTGCATATGGGCTCAGTGTTTCAGCTGCTGGGCTGCTTCTTGGAGAGGAAACTAACAGGGTGGGTGTCAGAACATTAGCCACACAACCAAGATGGGTACTGTAGGAGCTCCACCTCCTGAGAGGGGCTAGGTCTTCTCACAGTGCCCTGTCCTCCCCTCGCCAGACCCTCCCGCACGGGAAGAATAGTAAGACGCTCCCTACTGGTCCATCTCCTGGAACCTGTTACGAAAGAAGGAAAGGCTCTCACAGGCTCACCCGCCTCCGAACATCTGATTCTCATGTGCTGAGCTGCATATGAAATGTACTTGGGGACATAAGCCCAACAGTGCTTAGAAATCAAGAGAGACTCCTAACTAGGTGTGGCAGTTTGATATTGTTCATGAATTCCAAAAATAGATATTGGATTATGTTTGTAAACTGGTCTGTCCCTCTGGGCATATTGGATTATATTGGATTCAGAGGTTTCACTTTTACTTGATTAAATAATGATTAAAGCTTTGATTGGGCCACGTCAGTAGGACGTTGAGTCTCCACCCGCCAAGGGGACGGGGACTCACACAGAAAACTACAGGGCAGAGCAGAGGAGTGAGTTCGAGTTTTGATGCTGGAGTTTTAATGCTGGAGCCTCGGAAGTAAACACACAGAGGAGCAGAGCAGCTGAGCCTGGAGAGAATCGAGCCCCAGGGAGGGAGACAGAGCCGGTCACCTAATAGTCTACAGCTGGCTTTGTGAAGCGAGCAGGCAGCTGACCCTGGAGAGAAACAAGCCCCGGGAAGAGAGGAACCCAGGAAGCCTGAACTCTCGCATACGTCGGCAGCCGTCTTGCCCCAACACGTGACAACAGACTGGTGAAAGAGGTAACTTATGCTTTAGGGCCTGGTAACTGTAAGCTTCTACCCCAAATAAATACCCTTTATAAAAGCCAACAGATTTCTGGTATTTTGCATCAGCACCCCTTTGGCTGACTAATACACTAGGTTTCTATGACACAATAGAAAGCTCTAAAATTGACAGTAAATGTTAAACCAAAGCACCCTATCTAAAACTTAAAAAGAATGAGTATAATTTTAGCTCTTTTATTATCTCAAGATGAAAATTGAAACAATATTCCCTAGGAAAATTCCCAATATATAAGCTGAGGTTTGTTGTTCCTTGTCTCATGACAAGGAACAACAAAATGAGATGAGATGATTAATAATTGTTTTAAAATTATTATTTTTATGCAAGAAATACCAATGGAAAGAAGAAATCTTGTCATCCCAGGTGAGTTTTTATTCCCACATTAGACCTGGAAGAAGTTGGAGAAAATAACACGATAGAGTTACTGAAATATCAAAGTATCACAAATTAATAAATACTAAATCTGAATGTTTCCCCATCCAATTCCTTTCTCCTGGTTTTTCTCTAGGGATATCAATTGTGAAAAGACTAGTCATAGCAAACTTGGGAGAAACGGGAGGGAATTATGTATTTTTTTTTAAAGATTTATTTATTTATTTATTTATCCCCTCCTTGCTGCTTGTGCTCGCTGTGTCCATCTGTTGTGCGTTTTTCTGTGTCTGCTTGTCTCCCCCTGCTGCAAGGTCTTGCCACGTCAGCTCACCGCGCCGCATGGGCCGGCTTGCCTTCACCAGGAGGCCCCGGGAAACGAACCCGGGGCCTCCCATATGGTAAATGGGAGCCCTATTGATTGAGCCACATCCACTTCCCGGGAATTATGTATTGACTTAAGGAAAATGGTAGATAAGAAAAAGAAAATCTTCCTTGTGTAATATAAGAAGATTTCAATGCATATAAATAAACATTTTATGATTTCATTTAATATTAATTTCATGGTTTGTAGGTTGTCTTCAGGTACTGGCAATTGATACCCATTACAAACAAGTTCCTGGAATGCTGGCCCAACTTCTATCACTCTAAGAAAGAATAACCCTCCACCATTTGTGTTCACAAAACTAGCTCTATTTCACTTGTTTTGGTTCTTAAAACTTTACTATCCAAACAACTGCCTCTTGTGAAAAAGAGAACAGAAAAAGATTAATTATTTTCTAAACTAAGCTTGGCACTTTTAGAAATAAACTTGACAAATTTCAATGGGCTATAGATAACCACCCAACAGATGAATGCCAAACATTTAAACATCTAAGTGTTGTTTTAATAAACCATTGACTTGCAGAAATGTGTACTGAGGTGCTACGTTTGTGGAGCCAATGGAGCTTGGTGGCTCCAAGTGTGGCCCCTGGAGTCAGACTGCCTTGCTGTGAATCTTGAGTCCATCACTCACTAGCTGTGAGATCTTGGACAAGTGACTTACTCTCTGTTCCTTGATTTCTTTATCTGAAAAATGGAAACAATAATGATACACACCTCATAGAGTTTTGTGAGTGTCAAATGAATTAATAAATGTAAGATGATTAGAAAATGCCTGGCATAGAGGCATTTCATAAATGTCAAAATGGAATTGCACTGACTGATTTGGCTTTAAAATTCTTTGTAGCAAAGAATGGCCTACATTTTTAATGGGGTGTAGGACTGAGACTGAAATAATACAGACCACACATATTAAACTTTTCAAAATGGCTCCTGAAATCTACTGTCTCCTGGAATCCTCATTGTTTACAAGAAAGCAGAGATTGAGCTCTTTTCAGCTTGCACTTATGCCTATACTCATAGAGCCAAAAGTAAATATGATTTAAAAGTAAGTTTTCATTCTTGTGCCTCCTCTTGTTCATTCTTCTCTTCCTTTCCCATAGTGCAACATTTTTTTAACAAATATACTTTGAGTTCCACCTCTAGTAAAAGCACTAGGCTAGCAGCTATCAAAGAGTCAATGATAAATGTATATATTCTGTGTTAAATAGGCTATTGTAGAAGTCGTACTATCAGGTACAACATTGTTTGTAGGGAAAACACATCCCACAATGACAAATAATTGAGTATTCATCTCTAGTATTAAATAAGTCAAGGGCCTGGATGGTTGATTACACAGCTCTGTTTCTTAATTCCCTTCCAGTAAATTGCCTGAGAGAATGGTGGTGACCTTGCAGGCCTAATGGAGCTGGGTGACGTGGAGTGCACACTCAAACCCGGGAGGCTCCCTGCCAGGCTTCCCGTATGAATTAGGTGGTTACCATGTGCTGTGTCTTGGGTGAGATCATATCTACGGATGATTTTCTGCACTGCAGTGATTTAAGATGCCTTCCACTCTGCTAGGGCTTCCCCACTGCGATTCGTGATTTGGCCATGCAACAAAGGAGTGAGGGAGCCTGCCTGGTTGCCTAGTTGCTGTTGCTGCTGAGTGATTTGAAATATACTTGTTTTAGGTGATAATTAAATCAAGCAATTTAAGCATACAGTTGCTTTTAGGACTGAAAATCAGAAGCCCCCTGTTCCTCACCCCTAAACTGGCATAACTCTTTTTATTAAAAAATGTCTTATTTTTAACATACAAAAAACATACAGCAGTTAATTCACTTACCAAATACAAATAAACAATACCAAGTTGAGAATGAAAATAAACACAAATTCCAGGTAGAAAATAAGTAGTGTACCAGCCAGGCCCTGCTGTCCCACTGCCCAAGCTGATGTGTGCCTCTTTTAGACACAGCCTGCCCAAACCCTGTGCCAATGAAAGGCAGTTCTTGTCCCATCTCTTCTGGAAAAAGAAATGAGAAATCAGGAAATTGCTCCTTCACAGCTTCCTCCCCAGCACCCAGACCAGTGCCTGGCAATGTGCCTGGCATATAAAGGACACCCCGTAAATATTGATTGAATGCATGAATAGGCTGCCACCCCATAGCCAGTATCCAGTGTGATTGGAATGGATTTAACCTCCTGAGCCTTCTAGTATGTGTTAATCTTCAGTTTCCCTCCCTGTGCCTCATCATGTGTGTCTGCCCATCTAGCTGGCCCTTCTGTCCAGGCCTCTGGTTCCTGGGAGGAGCACAGCTTAGTCTTCAGACCCAGCAGATGGGGTAGTGGAGAAGCCTGAATTTCTTACCTGGCTCCCACATTTCGCTTCCCCCAAGCCAAGGCTTGTTTCCAGGGCATCTCATGATGAACAACCCTTAGTCCTAATGCTGGCATTCCCTGCTTCCCAAGTCTTTGCACTGCCCCCTGGTTCACTTCCTTGAATACTAAGGCCAGAATATCTTTCCCACTGTTATGTCTCTACTCTGACTCTTTTTGTCAGAAGGTTTTTATTCCCATCTCTTTTGCAGTTAAAATCCAAATATGAAATCCACATTAATACAATTTTACCATAGATTTGCTCCAAGCTGCAAGGACTTCAATTTACTTGGTCTTTTCCTTTCATAAGTATTCAACTAGCCAATCTTCTCAATTGAAGTTACCCCCTCTTGGATGAAACCTTCTGTATTAGTCAGCCAAAGGGGTGCTGATGCAAAATACCAGAAATCTGTTGACTCTTATAAAGGGTATTTATCTGGGGTAGAAGCTTACCGTTACCAGGCCATAAAGCATAAGTTGCTTCCCTCACCAAAGTCTGTTGCCACCTGTTGGGGCAAGATGGCTGCTGATATCTGCCAAGAGTTCAGGCTTCTTGGGTTCCTCTCTTCCTGGGGCTCCATTTCTCTCCAGGCTCAGCTGCTGTGCTCTCCCCTCGAGGCCAGCTGTAGATGCCAGGTGAACGGCTTGTCTGTCTCCCTGGGGCTTCTGCTGTGTCTAAGGAGTCGTCTCTCTTCCTCTGGGTTTTTCTCCTGTGTGTTCACTTCCCAGGCTCCAGCTCAAAACTCTGCATCAGAACCCTAACTCACTCCTCTGCTCTACCATGCAGTCTTATCTGACGTGGCCCAATCAAAGTCCTAATCATAATTTAATCATGCCCAGGTACAGAGCAGTTTACAAACATAATCCAATATCTATTTTTGGAATTCATAAACAATGCCAAACTGCCACACCTGCCTTTCCTCGTTTGATTTTGATGGGCTATTTCTAACAGTGTTTTCAATTCTGCCTCCCATATTTCTAACCAGTCTTTGCAGTTTCTTTCTTTTCTATGCCTTTCTTTTTTATCTCATTTCCACCAGAACACTTGAGGCTTTTGCCTCAGCTCCAGTAATACCTCCTATGTGGTCTTTTTACCTATTTTTTTTTTTTTTTTAAGATTT